>JADRCD010224573.1:0-65107 GCA_019843815.1 Montemys delectorum | reverse complement strand
TGGTGTTTTTATTATTATGTGTCTGGAGGAATTTCTTTTCTGGTCCAGTCTATTTTGGGTTCTGTAGGCTTCTTGTATGTTCATGGGCATCTCTTTCTTTAGGTTAGGGAAGTTTTGTTCTATAATTTTGTTGAAGATATTTCCTGGCCCATTACATTGGGAATCTTCACTCTCTTCTATACCTATTATCCTTAGGTTTGGTCTTCTCATTGTGTCCTGGATTTCCTGGATGTTTTGGGTTAGGAGCTTTTTGCTTTTTGCATTTTCTTTGGCTGTTGTGTCAATGTTTTCTATGGTGTCTTCTGCCCCTGAGATTCTCTCTTCTATCTCTTTTATTCTGTTGGTGATGTTTGCATCTATTATTCCTGATTTCTTTCCTAGGGTTTGTATGGCCAGGGTTGTCTCTCTTTCTGTTTTCTTTATTGTTTCTATTTCCATTTTTAGATTCTGGATGGTTTTGCTCATTTCCTTCACCTGTTTTGTTGTGTTTTTCTGAAGATCTTTAAGGGATTTTGTGTTTCCTCTTGAAGAGCTTCTCGCTGTTTACCTGTGTTCTCTTGTATTTCTTTGAGGGTGCTATTTATGTCTTTCTTAAAGTCCTGTATCATCACCATGAGAAGTGATTTTATATGTGAATCTTGCTTTTCCAGTGTAATGGTGTGTCCAGGACTTGCTATGGTGGGAGAAGTAGATTCTGAAGATGCCAAGTGACCTTGGTTTGTGTTGTTTATTTTCTTATGCTTGCCCCCTGCCATCTGGATATCTCTAGTGCTACCTGCCCTTGCTAAATCTGACTGGAGCCTGTCCTTCCTGTGATCCTGGTTGTGTCAGAACTCCTCAGAGTCAAGCTATGTTTGTGATCCTGTGATTCTGGAATCCTGTGATCTTGGGCTTGTTAGGTCATCTGGGAGTGGAGCTTCTTCTAGGTGTTGTGGGACTGGCTGCAGAGTTGTGCCCAAGGTCTGCTCTGGGCACCAGCCCAGACATACAGGAAGGAACCCTAGTCACTGGGCTGTTGGTGTTCCTGTGTGCCTGGTCCCTCTGGTCCCAGTTACTCCCAGTGTTGGGACAGATGTTGGTTCCTCCTCACCTCTGATCCTGGGTGTGTCAGAGCGCCTGGGAGTGGAGCTTCCTCTGGGTGTTGTGGGACTAGCTGCAGAGCTCGAGCCCAAGGTCTACTCTGGACACCAGCCCAGACAGACTGGCAAGACTTTTTAATGTAAGTTTTACTTCACTTTTTAAAACCTTCCTCTGTTTTGTCATTAAGTTAAAGAATATTAGGAAAACTCAGAAGAAATTGGACATGACCTATCTGGATTTTTGATCATTGAGAAACCCACAGAAGTACCTCAATAAGCTTTATATGACCAAAGTCTAACATGAAAGACACAAAGGGAGTCCCTAAACTTCAGGGTCATCAGATGAAGTCTGAGAAAACATATTAAATCATTTTGACTAAGTCAAACAGATATTTTCTCCTGTCAGATTTTTTCAGATTTTGAAAGATGTTTAGATATATAAACGGTTTATTGTTAGAAATTAGTTTGTTAATTAAAAAAAAACCAAAATAACAAAACCAATCAACAAGAACAAACAGCCGAACTAGAGAAACAGATGAGATGCTCCTGGCTCTTGAGTGTTTAGAATGCATGTAAAACCTAAGTACTTATTCTTAAATTAACATGTGTACATGGCACAAGGCAAGTTGTAAAATACAAATAAATTGCCTAATGTACTTTTGCTTTGGGAAAGTGTAGATATAAACATAGTGTCTCAGTGTAAGTATAGTAATAAATATATAAGCACTTTTCCTTTTAAGAAAACATTTAGAATGGTCTGACCATTTCTTTTGTCTTGCCTAGGCCCAATTTGAAATATGTATATTTCCTAGGGGAATAATTCAAAGCAGAAGTTAATACCACTTGTTTCTTTCCTTCTGTAAAGAACTGGATATTAGAGACAGACTTTAGAATCTACGAGATGATATAAGAATGTCTTATTTAAGGTTTCTATGGCTGTGGTAAACATCATGATCAAAAACAATTAGGGAAAAAAGATTTATTTCACTTATTTTTAGAGTAAAAGTCCATCACTTATAGAAGCCAAGGTAAGAACTCAGGGCAGGAATGTGGAGGCAGAAACTGATGCAGAGACTATGGAGCCAGAGTTGATACTGCCCATAGTGAGCTGGGCCCACCCAACTCAATCTTTAATGAAGAAAATGCAACACAGGCTTGCTCACAGGCCAGTCTGGTAGGTACATTTTCTTAATGGAGATTTCCTCTTTGAAATGAATCTAGATTGTGCCAAGTTGACATGAAACTAGCCAGCACAAGTAACTGTCTAGCAAAGTCATCATAGACCACAACAGCCATAGGCTGTAAGTGAATGATCAAGGCCTGATTATAGCAAGTTGCAACTGACTTAAAGTTCCAATACTACTATATATCAAGATTAACTGTTAGAAACTGAAAAGAGGCATGGATCTTTATAGAAATTCTTACCATACGTTTACGCTGTGAAGCTGGAGTTCACATGTTCTCTTTCCTGCACTTGGTGGAATAGAATACTTTTGCCTGCACTGGCATGAGTTATTTGTCTATTTCCTATTCCTGGGTGGTACCCACAAATACAGATGAACCGGAACCACAGAGTTGGTGCAAACGGAAGAGAAGTGACCCAGTGATCATTTCTTTGTCTTTCATGATTGATTAAGTTGAGTTGCAGACACTAGATAGTTCTTGTTTGCTCCCAGATAAGGTCTTTCTCTGAATCCGCAGCTGGTTGAAGCAGAGCTGATTTCACACGGGGGTAGGAGAACAATATCATTGTCTTCTTGCTGAATCTTCAAAGAGCTTGGGTACCTCCGCTCTTGGGCAGATATGCAGCGCGCATCTCATAGAGAAGTCATGAGTTCTTAACTGGGCTTGGTCTTTCCCCTGCATGTTCTATAGATTGTCACTCCACTGGGAAGCTTTTGTAAACAATATTTCATTTTTCATAGTAGACACTGGTTCCTCTTCTCAATTCTAAGCAGCCCAGCTTCTGGACAAAATTTAGCCTAGGTGAACAGGAGATATCCCAGATGGTCTTGAACTTTGTTTAAATTATTGTATATGATGAGAGTCCCAGTCTTCTCTTCCGTCGCTGGTGTGTTTCTGTTTAAAGTAAAGCTTTGAGCAGCATGAATGTCCTTGGTAATTTCACTAGGTTAAGGTTACTGGATAGGCCACGCATGGGATATTCTCTGTCAATATTTACCCATTCCTCAGTGTACCCAGCTCATCCTGTTGCATATTTACTCAAACAGTTCTGTGGTTTGTCAAAGTACAGCCAAAGGTTGATATTGATTTTTTTATCAGACACTCGTACTGACACAAATACTAGGCTGGTGGCACAAACAAAGATAACAATGTGCATCCAAGCTGAGGGTGACCGAAGAGGCAAGTCAAAGCCACATCTGTAGAGAGCTCTAATTATCTGTAGATCATACTCTGTGGTTCTTTAAATGCGTTCCAGTTAACAAGATATGTCATTCATGACTGGCTTAGAGGTTAAACAGAATGGATGACATACTTAACTTCAACAAACCTGAATATTATTGTATGACATAATGATAACATAGGATTTATTAGGGATTAGCATGTATGAGGATTAAGATGCATTATTTTAATTAATCCTTACCACAATTCTTTGAATTTACATTGACTCCATTTTGTGTTAATAACAAGGACAGCAACAACAGTAGTAATAGAAGTAGGGAATCAGAGAGGTGAAGTAACCAGCCCATGATAAACGAAGGAGCTTGGACCAAATCCAGGTAGGTATGAAGGAGAAAGGAAGGACCATTTTTTTTTTGGTCATTTCAATGGACTCCATGTAAGTTTGTATCTTTGCTGAATAAATATGTAAGCATAAGTTATAGTTTATTTGAACATGCTCAACCAATGTTTTATTCTGTAAGCACTACACATGTACGAATTCCCCTCACCCCTACTTTATCCTTTGCATTATAAACCCCTGGAAGGAAACTGCTATTAGAAATTCAAGTGCAGAGGCCAGAGGTGTGGTCAGCAACCTAAAACGTGCAGGACTTCCACTTTCAACAAAGGGTGAGCTGCTTAAAATGGCGACGATAAATTTCAGAAAATCTTTTGAAAGACTGACAGCTTATCCAAGCAGAGTTAAGCAATCTTATGTTCATAGAACATTCCATTCTATCTCTAGAGGATTTCCAGTATTAGCCTTTTAGGATATGTCTCCAGAAAAACTGGTTTGTGATATTAGTGAATATTATTTTTAAAAAGAGGAAAGATGAGCTGATGTTCAAGTGGAATACCTGCCTTTACATGATTTAGCCCCCTTCCCATGTTCTTGAATTGCTGTTCATAAATACGCATGTTCTTTTTTATTTTCTCATATATTGAATTTCTTTCCTAAAAAAATGGCAACATCCTCTTCTTTTAAACACAACATATGCTTCTTTAAATGTTCCATGTGGCCAGAGCACCAACCAGAAAGCTCTTCACATTTGTTTCTCATCATTTCTGACAATTAGCCTCCCATATTTCAGTAAACAGCTCACTCTTAAAGAGTAGCTCTTAAGTACCATTTCTCTTTCATTGAGTGGGGCAAAGATTTCACATGAACAAGTATTTCACATTATTCTTTGCTAATTATAGTCTCAGGTTTTTAAACCTGTAGATAAACTTACAAAAAAGACAAAAATCTGAAGTTTAATTTTTTCAAAAAACATATCTGTGAAGGCATTCCCCTTCCTCTAAGAGTAATCGTGATCTGATTTAAGAAGTGTGGTTCTACTTGGTGTGAAGTAAACACAGCTCCCTCAATGAATTACCACTGTCTAATACAGGGATGTAGTTCGACTCAATTCAGGCAAATGCTATACTTGTTCTAAGTTGATGACCCAACTTACCTCTATCAATACTCACTTCAACAGTGGTTCATTGTGTTCAACTCACCATATTGTATCTCGAACAGAAATAATGGAGGAGATAATTAATTTATCCTTTTTATTGCCAGCAAACCTTTATTGGCATCATGTGCTACTGGTGACCAATTAATTTAGCCAAATAACATCATTTGTTCTGCATTCTACAAAGCATGAAATGATCTGATAATTTTGTTAAGCTTCACATCATCCTTAGAGTCACCCCTAGGTTCTAGAATAGTGTTCAATGGAATGCATGTAAAACATGAAATACTTAAATTTCTAGTAGGTATTTAACAATATAAAACCATATATAAAAGGTAAACCAATATTTGTCCACTTTACCCTATCTTTATAAAACAAGGAAAATAATGGAAGAGAGTCTGTGCCATTCCCATGATTAGTGCTCTGTGCACACACTAACAGTATCAGTTAACATTAAATGAAGGAAATACCAAGTTCTCTTCTTCTCTCCCTCCTTTTTCTTTTTCTTTTTTTATTAGAATTTTTTTAATTTACATTTTGAATGATATCCCCTTTCCCGGCTTCCCCTCTGGAAAAAAAAATCTTGTTCCCTCCCTCTCCCCCGGCTCACTAACTCACCCTCTCCTACTTCCTAGCCCTGGCACTCCTCTACACTGGGGCATAGAACATTCACAGGATCAAGGATCTCTCCTGCCCTTGATGACAGACTAGGCCATGCTCTGCTGCATATGCAGCTGGAGCCATGAGTCCCATCATGAGTACTCTTTAGTTGATGATTTAGTCCCTGGGAGCTCTGATGGTACTAGAGAGCTTATACTGTTGTTCATCCTAAGGACTGTAAATCTCTTTAGCTCCCTGTGTCCTTTCTCTAGCTTCTTCATTGAGGATCCTGTGCTCAGTTCAATGGATGGGTGTGAGCCTCTACTTATGTATTAGTCGGCACTAGCAGAGCCTCTCAGGAGACAGCTATATCAGGCTCCTGTTAGCCAGCACTTGCTGGCATCCACAATAGTGTCTGGGTTTGGTGATTGAATATGGAAAGGATTCCCAGGTAGGGCGGTCTCTGCATTGTCCCTCCTTCAGTCTCTGCTCCATATTTTGTCTCCGCAACTCCTTCTATGGGTATTTTGCTCCCCCTTCTAAGAAGGATCTAAGTATCTACACATTGGCCTTCCTTCTTCTTGAATGTCTTGTAGTTTGTGGATTGTATCTTGGGTACTCTGAGCTTCTGGGCTAATATCCACTTATCAGTGAGTGCATACCATTTGTGTTCTTTTGTGATTGGGCTACCTCACTCAGGGTGATATTCTCTAGATCCATCTACTTCCCTAAGAATTTCACAAATTCATTGTTTTTAATCTCTGAGTAGTACTTGTAAATGTACCACATTTTCTGTATCCATTCCTTTGTTGAGGGACATCTGGGTTGTTTCCATTTTCTGGCTATTATAAATAAGGCTGCTATGAACATAGTGGAGCATGTGTCCTTATTACATGTTGTAGCATCTTCTGGATATATGCCCAGGAGTGGTATAGCTGGGTCCTCAGGTAGTACTATGTCCAATTTCCTGAGGAATAGCCAAACTGATTTCCAGAGTGGTTGTACCAGATTGCCATCCCACCAGAAATGAAGGAGTATTCCTCTTTCTCCACAACCTCACCAACATCTACTGTCACCTCAGTTTTTAATCTTAGCCATTCTGACTGGTGTGAGGTGGAATCTCAGAGTTGTTTTGATTTTCATTTCCCTGATGACTAAGGATGTTGAGCATTTCTTTAGTTGCATCTCAGCCATTTGGTATTCCTCAGTTGAGAATTCTTTGTTTAACTCTGTACCCCATTTTTTTAATAGTGTTATTTGTTTCTCTGGAGTCAAACTTCTTGAGTTCTTTGTATATAGTGAATATTATCCTTCTATCAGATAAAGGATTGGTAAAGATCTTTTCTCAATCTGTTGGTTGCTGTTCTGTCCTATTGACAGTGTCTTTTTCCTTACAGAAGCTTTGCAATTTTATGAGGTCCCATTTGTCAATTCTTGATCTTAGAGCATAAGCTATTGGTTTTCTGTTCAAGAAAATTTCCCCTGTGCCCATGTGCTCAAGGCTCTTCCCTACTTACTTTTCTATTAGTTTCAGTGTATCTGGTTTTATGTAGAGGTCCTTGATCCACTTGGACTTGAGCTTTGTATAAGGAGATAGGAATGGATAGATTTGCATTCTTCTACATGCTAACTGCAAGTTGAGCCAGCATCATTTGTTGAAAATGCTGTCTTTTTTTCCACTGGATGGTTTTAGCTCCTTAGTAAAAGATCATGTGACCATAGGTTTGTGGGTTCATTTCTGGGTTTTCAATTTTATTCCATTGGTCTACCTGCCTGTCACTGTTCCAATACCATGCAAATTTTATCACAATTGCTCTGTTGTACAGCTTAAGGTCAGGGATGCTGATTCCACCAGAAGTTCTTTTATTGTTGAGAATGGTTTTCGCTATCCTAGGTTTTTTGTTATTCCAGATGAATTTACAAGTTGCTCTTTCCAACTCTGTGAAGAAGTGAGTTGGAATTTTGATGGGGATTGCATTGAATCTGTAGATTGCTTTCAGCAAGATGGCCATTTTTACTATATTAATTCTGCTAATCCATGAACATGAGAGATCTTTCCATTTTCTGAGATCTTTGATTTCTTTCTTCAGAGACTTGAAGTTCTTGACATACAGATCTTTCACTTGCTTAGTTAGAGTCACATAAAGATATTTTGTATTATTTGTGACTATTTTGAAGGGTGTTGTTTCCCTACTTTCGTTTCCAGCCTGTTTATCCTCTGCAGATGGATGCAGGAAGGACCCTGTCCCAGCTACTCTGCTGCTTTTGTGGCCTGTGCTTCCTGGCTGGTCTTGCCTTAGAAAATCAGTGAGTCCAGGTTTCAGAGCACTCCCTGGAGACTAGCTCTCTCATTGTCCTCCTCCTCCTCCTCCTCCTCCTCCTCCTCCTCCTCCTCCTCCTCCTTCTTCTTTCCTACATTTATGGTATTTTCCCAACTAAATTAAAGTGAATATTCCTAAAGAGTATAATCAATTATACAATATATAAAAGTATCTATCAAATATATCATTGATTATAAGTTTGTAGTAATTTATGTGATGATAGATATGTGATGTATTATGTACCTATCATTTATTTGTTATCTAAGTAACATTTCAATGAAAAATCTGATTGCTAAAATTTATTTTTAAGAAACAGTGCTTATTTGAGCATGCATAAGTGCAATCTTATTTACCTCAGTCTGAGTGTGAATTTTGCAAAGGGATGTGCTATAATCTGGATTTCTTGGATTTTACTTTTATTGGTTTATAGGTCAGGTACCTCCTTCCTGGAAGAGTTAATTCTTTACACTCTAGTTTACTAGATCTTGGAATTCTTTGTTGTGCCTTCCTTGGAAGATGGAAGTATCTCAGGTTTATCTAAGTAACTTCTCTCATAATTAATGTGGTCCTGCTTAATGGAAACTGTCAGTTGGCAGGCAGGCGTGAATGGCCTAGTCAATTAGCAAGCTTCTGTTCAGTTCTTCTTCTTAAAAGAATACTGTATCTGTAGAACAAATCATGCTTCCTGGATCAGGTGGGAACTTAAGTAGTCAATTATCTTTCTGGGGCTCCAGTGGAAACACCAAGGCTAGCAGAGGCACTGCTTAAGTCCTCTCTACCAGTCTCCCTATAGCCTTCATCAGGTTAAATATACTTGATATCTAAGCCAAGCATTGAACTGACTCATGATGAAAAGCATTGAACTGACTCATGATGAATACTAAATTTTCACATTAATATCTCATACATTAGCAAAGTAATGGAATGCAGCATACACTGACCGTCTTAGACTTATAGAGCTTCTAAATGAAATCTTTATGGAAGTGAAAAATTTACGGAGGCCTCATATTAGCTTCGATTATAAGAAACTGAAAAAAGAGTGACTAGAGGCGTTTTAGATAAACAGAAGAGGCATTTAGGATCACAGCAGATTACAAACAGATGGTTGGTAAGCTTGGAGAAGAAAAGCAGTGATTTTTCAGGAACTGTACTCATTCACTAAAAACAAGAATCATATGAAGAAATATAATTTCCCATTTAAATGAACATTTTGAAGTAGGAGATAAAATTCTGTAGCTACAGTGTGTCAGTTTAGTGAGACATTTGATAGTCTCAATTAAGTGGGCTGCTGTATAATGAAGTAGTCAGATAGCTGAACTTAGGCTCAGAAAACACACTCATTTCTATAAGCTTTTGAAAGTCACATGATTTCTGGAAATAAAGCTTTTGCTATAAAGCAAGGCATATTTAGTTACGTGTTTTTAACCTCATGCTATAATTATATATCACTTGTTACCAAAGTTAGGAAGATAAATCTTGATTAAACTCCAGAACAGCATTCTCAAAGGAATAAAAAGACTCATAGTAAAAAGGAAGAGAAAAATAAAAAAGAGCAGTTAAATACTGATACACACACTCATGCAAGCCTTCTCAACTAAGTTCTTAAGTTTTAATTTAAGAATGCATTAAGAGGGTAGTGGTGGTGCACACCTTTAATCCCAGCACTTGGGAGGCAGAGGTAGGTGAATTTCTGAGTTTGAGGCCAGCCTGGTCTACAGAGTGAGTTCCAGGACAGTCAGGGCTACACAGAGAACCCTGTCTGGAAAAAACAAAAACAAAAACAAAAACAAAAAACAAAAAACAAAAAAACAAAACCAAAAGAACCCCAAAAAACAAAAAACAATGCATTAAGAAACGTAAACACCATGGTCATTTAAAGGACGGTATGTATAAAGCAAGTTAAGGCCAAAAGCCATCTCACAAGACACAGAAGCAGCCCTTTACAAAGTTCTATATCTCTTTTTGATAAAATCCACAGAGGAAATAGGATTGGGATCAGCATCTCAGCACACAATAAAGGCTCTACCTTGTAAACCAATATGAAACCTTGTATAACATGAAGACAGATCAAAATCATCCTTTTCAAAATCAGGAGTGAGACAAGAATGCTCCTTCTCAGACTTAGGCTGTGTTTGAAGCCTTAACTAGGGGATTGTCTTAGTTTGAGTTTTATTTCTGTTAAGAGAAAACGTAGCCAGGACAAGTCTTATAAAAGAAAGCATTTAATTGGAGCTGGCTTACAGTTTCAGAGTTTTGGTCCATTATCATCATAGCAGGAAACATGGTGGTATACAGGCAGATATGGTGCTGGAGAAGCAGCTGAGAGTTCTACAAATTGCTCCAGAGGCAGAAGGAGACTGTGTGCTACAGCAGATTATAGCATGATCATATATGGCCTCAAACCCTACCTCCACATTTATACACTTCCTCCCACAAGGCCATACCTGCTCTAACAAGGCCACAATTACTAATAGTGCCACTCTCTATGGACCAGACATTAAAATACATGAGTCTGTAGTGGCCACACCTATGCAAACCACAACAGGGACTAAGACAAAAGAAAGAAATAAACTGACAACAAATAGAAAAATGCTCAATATTTGGAGGTATACAATCCTTCACTTAAACTACCTGACTCTATCAGAAAATGCTTAGATCTTAAAATACTCTCTCAGCAAAATACCAGTATACAAACACCAACGTATCAAAATCATTATTTTGTTATACTAAATGATGCATTTTCTAATAAAGAAATTAGGAAAAAATACTGTTTACAATAACATAAAACAATACCTAAGAATAAACCTTACCAAGTAAGTGAAAGGCCTATCTAAAGAAAATGTTAAAGACATCGAAGAAATAAATTGAAGACACTAGAAAACTGGAAGATCCCACATACTCATAAATCGATAAAACTGATATTCTAAAATGTCTTCAGAATCAGAGAAATCATCATCAAAATTTCAATTACATTCTTCTCAGAACTAGAAAACAATGGTTTGAAAATTCGTGTGGAAGCACGAAGCTTCCTAAAATTCCAAAGGAAAAAGATTGCTGTAAGTCTCACATGCTTGATCACAAACTATACTATATAATCATAGTGACAAGAACTGTTCATTACAATATTACTTATATTGTACTTTGATACCGTCTGTGGACTTTTCAGAGGATCATGGAAAGAAATATCCAGTCTGGAAGATCTGGTCTGCCATGATTTGGGAAAGGAAGTGGCCACCTTGCTCTGAGACATGTACCTCAGAAATATAGAACTTCAAGATCCACAGTGCTGAGCTCAGACGGCAGCTAACCCTCTCTAGAAAAGTTCACCCTAGTCCATGTTTAAAAAGTTTGCTTTGCTTGCTTGACAAACTTCTGCTTCAGCCATGTCTTCCTAGAAAATTCTTCCAGATGAAAAGACGAGACCCACGTAACCTTGCAACTCCTCATGTGTGGGCTATGGAAGCAGAGTTGGGTCTTGAGGAAGTAAATGAAGTTACCTATGAAAGCATGGTGAGACAGTTTGGCATGGTGCAATTTAGGAGTACTGAGAAATTATGTGAACCAGTTTATGAATATCTTTAAAGAGAATAAACTCCTACAAACTTCATGGTATATATGATGAAGAATTATAGCTAATTTGAATTATTGACAACACTGGATTTTTGCCTGAAATAAATGACTAAAGTGTCCATGCACAATTGATCAAAATTGGAAGCCAGAAGAGTTAACAATTAAGTTAGCCAGACATATTTTCTTCAAGGACAGAAACATAAATTGATCCAATTTGAACATTACAAAGAAACGACTAACTCCTATAACCAAGGGTTCAAGTAAAACTAGCTTTAATAAAGATTCTATAGAAATTAGGGTCATCAGCATATCCTTTATCTTTTTTGATATGTGTGTATGTGTGTGTGTGTGTGTGTGTGTGTTGTATGAGTGTTACATGCTTATTAGTGTAGTTATATTTGTGTATGCCTGCAGACACGTGTACACATGTATATGTGTATGTCAGAGATTAACGTTAAAATGTTTGCCTCCATCACTCTCCACATTTTCTTCCTTTCTTCCTTCCTTCCTTCCTTCCTTTCTTTCTTTCCTTCTCTCTTTCTTTCTTTCTGAGACAAAGTCTAACTCTACTTGAAACATATCAGTTCATGATGGCTGATGAAGTCCTGTAATTTGTCTGTCTTTAACCTAGGAGCATTGAATTCCTATAATTCATCTGTCTCTGTCCTATGAACATCAAGGACCAGGATGTGTGCTACTTACTATAGCTGGATTTTTCCATGAGTGTTGAGGATCTGAACTCACTACCTCATGACATCATGAGTGTTCAATCTCTTTGCTCACCTTCTTTTAACTTGTTTATTTTTACCTCTTGTTTCTACTTTCATTTATATCAGCTTCCTTCCATAACCCAGAATTGTTTGTTTAGTTAGATTCTGTGACTATAGGACATTTTTGAGCCAGGGAATTTAAGCAACTTTTGGTGAAGGTCCTTGTGGCTACCCTTGAATCATAGTCCAGCCTACAGATAAATCATCAAAGTAGCTTAGTTACTTCTCTTGTTGCTGCTGCAAAATATCAATACCTGATGAAAGCAACTTAGAGAAGAAGGCTTTTTTTATGTCACAGTTGAATAGTATAGAAAGTCATGATGGTATGAGCTTACAGTAGTTGGTGGCTTTACATGTGCAGCCAAGAACCAGAGTAATGTGAATACTTGTCTTTAGCTCACTTTCACTTGTTGAATTCAGTTTGGTACCTGGCCCATAAAATGATATTTGACTATATTTAGGATGAGTCTCATTTTATTAGCCCAAATCTAGATAATCTCTCAAAGTTATGTGCAGATATTTATTTATATGATGATTGCAAGCTTTGTCGAGTTGACAATCAAGATTAAACATTAGTCTTGCCTTTCTGGACACATTTTCAACTCCCGTAATTGAAAACAGAGCCCTAACTCATTTGTAGATATTCTGGACCAAACATGCATCAATCATGACTCTTTTAAGCAGAATGTTCTAATCTTTTGTAGTTTTTCAACTTCTTCTGTTTTCAAATGGAGTTATCCCTGAAATCCACCTGCTCATGAAACTTAAATAAAGCTTGGTGAGGGAGTCTCTGCCAAGCCATTTTCTCTGATGGGAAGTGCTTGGCTAGGACCTGCTTGGAACTGTAACAAGCAATAGTAACCATGAGCAGATAACAAGGTGATAGATTCTAATGAGACCTCAGACATAAGCACTAACTTTTTGAGTCACTATACCTAACATGGGCAACTGTTTGCCTCCAGAACACTTATAACATGAGGAAAATAAACTCTTGTTCTTGTATAAGCTTTTAAATATTTGTCATCTACTAGCAACCAAGTATATTTATAAATGCTTTATTACCAATTGTAAAACTAATACAACCATGGAAACAAGGTCAGACAAGAACTGACAGTTGCTATTCAGAAAATGTGTTCCCTAGAAAGGAATGCAGGTGAGCACCATTCAAGCGCAAAGTGGAAATAGTCACTTTTGGAACTACAGTTGATGTGGCTGAAATCCCATTATGAACTAATTGCTGATTACTTGGAAAACCTATTATTTTTTTCTACTTCTCAGATTCTAGATAAAGAGTGGTAACAGAGCTAGAGATCTTATGAGTCAAGACTTCAATTGCTTTGGGTGGATGGTGGCAGAGAGCTAAGGTCATCTTAAATAGAAGGTAGTAATAAATAAATAAACAAGTGAAATTTTAGTCAACAGTGTTGGGATCAGAGTAACTAAGGAAATTTAAGATCTTTCTGAGTTCGAGGCCAACCTGGTCTACAGAGTGAGTTCCAGGACACCCAAGGCTACATAGGGAAACATTGTCTTGAAAAACCAAAAACAAAACCAAAAACCAAAAACCAAAAACCAAAAACCAAAAACCAAACCAAACCATACCAAACAAACAAACAAAAAAAAAAAGAAAGAAAAACAAAAGAAGTTTCAGATCACATCTTGCCTAAAAGTCAGCTTTCTGCATTCACCTCTGCTCCATCATGAATGTGTCTTCAAATGAATACTTTTATAAGGCATGATGATACATACTAATCTTGGCACTTAGTGGGGAAAGACATGAAGAGTTAAAGATCAGCCTGCATTACAAAGTGAGTCTATGGCTTGCCTGAGCTACACAGTAAGACATTATTCAAGAACTAACTTAAGAAGTAACATCAGAGCCGGGTGGTGGTGGTACACATCTTTAATCCTAGCACTTGGGAGGCAGAGACAGGTGGATTTCTGAGTTTGAGGCCAGCCTCGTCTACAGAGTGAGTTCCAGGACAGCCAGGGCTACACAGAGAAACCCTGTCTCGAAAAAAAAAAAAAACAGTAACATCAGCCAATCAATATTTCTGAATACTTTTGCAAAATATAGTAAAATTTAAGAACATTTATTTGGATATTTTACCATAGTACATGCCAGAAAATTTAAAGATTTAAAAGTAAAAACAGGATAAGCTAAGATACAGCTAGACTTAAAGTCTCCCAAGGTATGAAAAATTGCAGATTAGATGGGTCATTAATAAATGAGTAAAATGTGAAGCAGGCTTCCAGCATTTATGAAAAATTACTCTTGGAAGCTGATAGGATGGGAATGTGGTATGAGTTTATGTATGCATCTGATCATGAGCCAGGAGTAGATTCCAGACCTAGCCACAAAGTTGGTCACATATGTGAATGTTCTGGAAAATCCAGACATAATTCTATTTCCCCACATTGCTCAGGCTCTGACTGAAATGTTCTTGGAACTATAAATGTACAGAACACTGTAGAAATCAGAGCAATTTGTATTTAGATTGCTATTCTAAAGAGCACCATTTTAATCTCTACAGCACATAGGATTAGTATTCCTCAAGTATTCATCTCTAGATGCTGATTAAAAATCTGATAGTACCAAGAATTAATCCCTTTCCCTTTGAAGGACTCTTTAACAGCTTGTATCTCACATAAAGCCACTTAAACAGAAAGGAAGCAGAACTGAAGAGAAACTTTCTATGAAGATGCTGTAGGGATAAATGACCACATCCAACCTTATTACAAGTGTTTCATTCAGTATTTTGTTTTTCCCTGGGTCTTAAAGAAAACAACCAAACAAAAACTATCCTTGCTCTATAATCAGGATAATTTGTAAAGCCTAATATATTTCTGCTTAGAGATTGACAGAGCCTACCAGTGAAGGGAAGCTTTGGAAATCCTACCTATATGGAAACAGTTTTCATAGCTCAACTGCCAGGTGCCACTGGACCTTAGCTATATCTTTCTAAGAAAATAGACTTGTTTCTGCTCAAGAGAAGTCATTTCATCATTGAGTACATCTGAGAACAAGAAGTTCCTCTTTATAAAATTAAATGTCATTTGTCCTTCAGGCTGTGAATTCTTGTAAGACCATGCTTCCAAAAATCCTAAGTTATGCTAACTGTCAGTTCCTATGGACTCTTAAAGAAAGTGTCTCTTGTCAGACCACTTCTTTGGTACCCTTGATCCCCTATGGCATGTGTGTTTTCAGCCAGTTCCAACCCAATTCTTCACAGGGGTCTTTTCATCAATCTCCTAGGCTATGGCCTCCCACACTGTGTCCTATCTTAGTGCTAATGGCTTTGACCATGCCTTGTGAAATGTATCCAGAATTTTTACAAAATTTTGTATAATCCTGCTTCTGATTTTCATTGAGATTTATGAAAGTTTTGGGGTAATTTACGTTTCCTACAGGAAAGCATTCAAACTTTCCATGTGTATGATGGACCATGTGGAAATATATGCACCAATAGATACAATGACAATGCAACTAATTTGTGCTAGCTTTGAGAAACATGTTAGTGGCTTCAGAAATTATCCTACTAAAAGACATATCATGGCATTCTCCCTTTCTAGCTCATGTGCACCCTGCTCCCTCAGTTTCAGTTGACTGTTAAAACATTGGAGTTAGGAATTCTAGGATAGAATTCCAGCTTACTTACCAGACACCCACCCCAGTAAGTTGCACAATATATAAGGCATAGTACTTTTGTTACCTTGTGTATACAAAGGTCTGGCAAATGTCCCCCACTCAAAGAGTAGAGATGTAAATTCATAATAATAAGAGGTCTGTCATACGGTAGCTTTTTGATACATGGTAGTTTTCATTTCCTTCTTTGTGCTGTAGGCATAAAGGCATATTCAATAAGAGACTTTCTGGATCATGATCAGTACCTCTGGGCATGTGGATAGATGTTGTCTTAGTTAGGGTTTTATTGCTATAAAGAGATAACATGACCACGGCAAATCTTATGTAATTTGGGGCTTTCTTATTGCTCAGAGTTTTAGTCTATTATCATCATGGTGGGAAGCATGGCAGCACATAGGCAGACATGGTGCTGGGAAGTTCTACATCTGCATCTGCAGGTAGGAGGAAGAGAGTGAGCTACCTGACCTGGCTTGAGCTTCTGAAACCTCAAAGTTGTCTCCCAGTGACACACTTCCTCCAACAAGGCCGTACCTCCAATATTACAACTCTGTTTGAGCCTATGGGAGCCATTTTTATTCAGACTACCACAGATGTCAATTAAATTTGTACAAGTGCTAAGATAGATCGTCCCCAGAGTTAAAGATGTTCAAAAGTTGTATGAAACAGCAGCCAGACTTGAAGAAGGACACATCTTAGCCTCTTAAATGTTTAAAAATCTACTTTCCATGGAAAATATGTCTTTGTAGAAGCATGTAACAATTTTTTAGTGCCAAACTTCAACTTGATTTTTCAAAAGTCAGAAAAGCATTCAAAATCTTCAAATTTAGGGTAAGAACATGTGAAAATTAATACAGGTATGGGCACAATGGAAATGAGGCTAATTTTTACGGTCTTGAGAAACACATTAGTGGCTTTAGAAATTTTTCCATCATTATATTGGGGATTTTTATTTTTATAAAAACAGAAATAAAAGCCATGCAAAGAGAACTCTAACACTGAGCTTAACAGAAGGAGTCCATAGAAGTTCAAGAAGCTTAGCTCACCTTGCCCATACACAGTGTGATTGAAGCAGGGCGTGTTTAATAGCATAGATCTGTCTTTTGTTTTAGGCATGGTATTTTTTATCCTTTACATAAAGAATGTTGAAAAATTATAATATTCTATTCTCAGATATTTTTCGTAATATGATTTAAATAAAATACAAGGAGGGTCTTACTATGTTTTGCATTGTATTATCGCACAGCTTCCACAGTTTCCCAATTGACATTTTGGAAACAAACGTACCTTAGTTCTCTAGTGTGTGATAACCAAAAAATAAAATAAAATAAAATTCATAGAAAAAAACATGGAGATTTCATGTGCAATCACTACACGTGCATTTCTTTGCATATGTATATAAATTGTTAAAGTCTTTTCCCATATGTGTTTTCCCAATGTCACTAGTTCACAGAAAGTTAAAATTCCTAAGTTTTCTAGCAACCAAATCAATAAGACATGGGATCTTGCACATACATGGAATCTTCATCATTTAGAACCAAGTACTTTGAAGTGTTCACACATAGCAGCTGGAAGGAACACAGCATGCTATACTTAAACCTAAATGTGCATACCTTATGGTATTACTACTAGATTGCTTGTATTAAGGCTCATAGTTTTGTGGTAGAAACTGAAGGCTTTATGCAATTTCTAGAGTGATAGGAAGTTTAACAAATATATACCAAACTGATACATAAACTTCTTTAGTTGCTGATTTTCTAAAAGCATGTGACACATATGGTTTTTAAATGTATGTACATTTTGATTGGTTTCCTATATTGTCCATGTTCATGGCCTGACTTATTATTAATATTTGTGCCTAGTGGTTTGAAGTATTATAACACACATTTATGAGGGAGATGGACATTGTAAGAGAGCATTGTCACTCATGAAAATCTATGTGATCATTTATTAATGTAGCCACAAGCTCATCCTAGCATCATCTTATTTGGTCTTGCTTGGAAAATAAGAAAAAAGGAGACACATCATTAGAATATTTAAGCATATAGTCTATTGACATAATAGAGTCTAGGAGAGGCCTTCCAAAGAGTTTGTGAGTGAATGCAACAGTAGGGGTTTCAAAGGCCATAAGTAGATTTGAAAGCACACATATCTTTTTAAGACATATTAATGGGAAGCTAGATATGGTGCTGCACACCTGTATTCACAGCTCTCTCAAAGTAGAGAGCCAGGGAAATTATGAGCTAAGGACTGCCTTGACTAATAATAAGACCCCTCCCCCTTCATTTCCAAAGGAATGAATACAATAAGAGCTTATAGGTTTCTTAACAAATGATCTTTCATAACTGAGAAAGGTCTCTGATCTCATCCAGCTGCTTCATAAATATGTGTTTTGGTACATGAAACTCCTAGGCATAGGTGTTAAGAATAAGTCATGCCATGACCAGGGATGGCCATTGTAGAAAACCAATTCAAAGCATACATACATTAAACTAAAAACATATTTGACAAATACTTTTAGAAAGTCAGCAACCAAAGAAGTGGAACCATCAATTTGTCATCTATTTGTTAAACTCTATATTACTCTAGAAATTATACAAAATATTTTTGTAACACATTAGCAAGTAGTTTGGAAGGAACATTTTGGTTGACTATGTGACCCATTTTCTTCTGAAACTACAGACAGGTTGGTTACTTGAATGTCTAATTTCACTGCTTTTATCCTTCATGTTTCATACATGCATACAAGCATGAATGCTTACTACACATACTCTATTATGTTATTAATGTCACACAAGTGTGAACAGTTGCTTTGGGTAATTCTCTTACAATCTGATCACAAATAATATTTCAATCTGGAATTATTCTTAACACAACCATTTTACCTCTCTTGTGACCATTTATTCGAGTTTTTGAATCCTAAGAAACCCAATGTAGTCTTTCAAACCACAAGTCCACAGGCCATGATACTCCTCTCCCAGGAATATCTTCCCAACTCCACAGGAAGATGTGAAAACAAGTACATTACCCATTCTTAAGAAAGTCCTCATGAAACTTTCTAGTGTCAGCTGCCCCATGCTGGGATCCTCTAGACAAAAACACCTCGCTGAGTGAAAGTAGCAGTTCAAGCCCTGAAAGATAATTTCTATCAAGATGGACAACAGATGTGCACACAAAAAGAAATAGATCAAAGAGGTGATGTGCATCTGGGAGGATATTAGTTAATGTGCAGCACTGTAGGATTTTGTTATTTCACACTTGCATCCATGTAACCTGGGTGGAGGAAAAAGTACACTGAGAAGGAAAACAAAGGAAAGAGTAGGCAGCCACAGAATACAGAGTTGTATCTGAGGGCTGGAGTGGGGCTCAGAGAGCACTTTCACACATATTTTAAGCAATTTGTTTATGTAAGCATCTGTCCGAATGCCAAAGGCACAGAAAGTAATACTCAGGGTGTTTGCCTAATGACACTCAGAATTCATTTGAGAAGTATAAAGATCATGCTTTATTCATTATTGATATTCGACAGTAGTTATCTCCATGATTAACATAGCTGAGCGATGATAGCTGTTTCATAAGAATTGAAGCAATTTGCAAACAAAAGTATTTGTTCGGTTTTATAACTGGCTCTGATTCTGGGCTGGAGAACCTGAAACAGTTCTCTGGGGATGCAGTGGAGGGCATTGATGCTAAATTTGGAGCTTCCGACTCTCAGCACTTTAGTACTGTACCTTAGCATCACTTCCTACAACTCTAAAATTGACCACATCTTGGCTTCCTTATTGACTAATTAATGGTCTAATTAATGGTCACACTACTAGCACAGTATCTTTTATTTGCTGTTTGGCTTTCTCAATTCTGATTTAATACTCATGAGTTGAGGCTGCTTTCAGAAGCCATCACAATTCTTTGGGTACAATACGGAAGCTCCTGTTTTAAGAAAGTGATTATTGGATACTTGCTCATTGCTTTGATGCTTGTAATGGCATGTTAATGCTACTGGCAAATGTTAGTAACTCGCCAAACAGGATAATTACATTTCATATTTTCTGATAGCCATTCAGCAGATCTCACTGAAATGCATTGTGGTGTTCAATGGCAAGTACAATGAAATCAAGTAAGGATGTTGTTTCAAATTCTAAATCAAATATATATTTATTATTCTTTTTTTCATATATGGCACATTTTAGTCTAGTGAGTTCTCCATATATGAATATATCATGTATCAATAATTAGTACTCATTCCCTGACCTCTCCCTGCTCCCTGATGGCTTCCTTTTCATTTCTTAATACCACCTTTTCTAATTTCAGGCCTTTGTCTCCATACATGAAAGAAAACATGCAGGATTTGTCATTGTTTCAGTTAGTATGAGATCTCCTGCTTGTACTCATTTTTATGAAAGTGACAGGATCTCATTTGCAATGGCTGAACAATTCTATTGTTTATATACCAGATCCTTCACCTATGTTTACATATCTTACCCTTCAACCATCTATTGACTGTACATAAGCTTATTCCAAACTTTGGTCATTATGAATGTCACAGGAAACAGACACTGTCACATATCTCTTTTGTATATAATTCCATTTTCATATATATTAACAGAAACAGGATAGCCAATGATGCTATAGTTCTATTGTCAGTGTTTGGAGAAACTCTACACTGGCTCTACTCTGAGAGCTCCTTTTCTTCCAAATCTTCACCAATAGTTTTAATAGTATCCATTCCAATTTAAGTAAGATGGAATCTTACTGCAGTTTTAATTTAACTGACAACCAAATGAACAGGCTTCGTTTTAATCAAATTATTGGCCGTTTGTATTTCTTCTTTGTTAAATATCTACTAAGATGGCAAAGACCACTTCACTCTGTAGGTTGACTTGGCTGTACCTGCTTTGCAATCAATACCTTACAGATGTAATCTCAGTTAACAATTTTTGTTTTCTTCCTCTGTGTGCTCTGTGCTCATATACTGAAACATTGCCCTATGTCTTATACTTTAATAAATGGATTTATTTCTGTTTTACATTTGAGTCAGTTTTGAGAGAGTTTTGCATTACTTCCATCCTCTTACTCTTTTGAGGTCCAACATCCCTTCCCTATTCACTCACCTTTTTGCCTCTTTTATTTGAATCCTGCAAGACTAATTTGTTCTGTTTTAAAAACTCTTGGATGCTCACCTTCCACTGAAGCTACACTATTAGAGAAAACTGACCCTTCCTCTCCCAGCAACTAATGATTGCCAATTACTCTACTTGTAGGAGAAGGATTGTCTGCATGTTCCCTCTGTATGCTGGGATGTGGGTTGGCTTGGTCTTGTATGGGTCTTGTGCATGCTCTCACAACTACTATGAGTGTATAGGTACAGCTGCCCTACTGAGTCCAGAAGGCCTTCATTGTAGTCATCCACTGCCTCTGGATCCTATACTCTTTCCACTCCCATAATCCTTTAGGGCTGAGTACATTCTCTTATCCTCTGCACCTTGGCAAGTTGTGGGTCTCTGTTAATCACCATCCACTGTAAAATGAAGCTTCTGAGAAGAAAGGTAATAATAATAACTCATGGCATAATATTGTGTCCATTTAACAGCATGTAGTATTAGTTTCTCCATTAGGAGCTATGATCTGTCTAGCCACAGTTTCCTGAAACAATAATAGTTTCAGGTATGGATTTCATCTTGTGGAATAGGACCTGCATCCAACCAGAAACCATTGATTACTCCCTGGTGATGAGCTCACTATTGTACCAGAGAACCTGTGCTGATAGTCCAGTCATTATTGTAGCTCACAGACTTCACAGCAGGTATGATTGACCATTATGTTTGTCCTTCAGTAGAAGGAAGACATCCTTTATATCTTACTCCAACAGTTTCAAATTAAGTTTTAGATAGTAAAGCCCAATGTGCTTCTTTTCTTATAGATTGAGATAAGTGTCTAGTTTCAGTCTTCTACATAAGGACATCCAGTTTTCCCATCAGCATGGGAAGCTGTCTTTTATCCAAAGTGTACAGACACAAATATTTTCATCTGAGATTGATGAAAATAGCAACACATTTTAAAGATAAATGTGGCTTGATGGATAGAAGCAAGAATCTGAAACAGTAGCTAACTGTATGATCAGTTCTTGAAAATTCCTGTGACAGTTGAAGACAGTTATTAAAAATATTAGAAGGGATAAGAACAGACATAAACCGTTAAGGACCATAAAAAGGCTGATGCTCTGCAACAGAATGCTAGTTTTGACATGCAAAGAGAAGGGGCCTTCTACTTGCAAAGAAGGAGACAAGTAGGAGGGAGTGGAGGGAGCAGAGAAGCAGAGCTGAATACTGGGCTAGGGAATATATAGTCAGAATACAGGAACAACAATGTCACTATGGAACCCTTCACTCTGTATAATAAATAGGAATAATAACTTTAAAAAATGATGCACTGGTGCCTGATTCTCCATTTTCATAAGTAAGGTAAATACCCACAAAGAAATATTTTGCTTGCCCAGTTTGAAGACACTCATTATAGGTTGATTCTTGGCTGCCATAAAGTAGGTGGTAGACTCTTCTGCAGGCATGTCCTACCATCTCACCCCTAAGACTAGTGCCCCAATATCTGTATTTTTCTCAGTTTTCTATTCCCTTTCTCAATAGACAACTATAACCTGCCAATTATCAAAAATTCTCCTCTATGAAAAAAATTTCATATCATCGCTGTTCATCCATCATTTAATATGTACTGATCTGCATCTTATTTCTAGGAAACACTGGTCCTACTTGGAACTAATTTCATCTCTAGGTCTGAAAAGTTCTACACAATTATGACCTGGATGCTATCCACTTTCTTGTCTATTGAGAATGAGCAGGAGTTAAGAAGACTTGCTTAAAAGACCTGAGTGCTTTAATCATCTAATCTTCCGGCATGACACTCTGCTCAGGATATACCCAGTGAGACAAAATGGAGCTGAAAGCCAGGCTGGGCCAATATTATTTAAAGTGTGTACAATATACAGATGGATGACTGTACGTCTCATGGTCTGTCATGTGTATAGAACTTAAAAAAAGACAGTAAGGAGATCCTACCTCACACCAGTAAGATTGGCTAGGATAAAATACTCAGGTGACAACAGATTCTGGAGAGGTTATGGAGAAAGAAGAACACTTCTTCATTGCTAGTGGGACTGCAAACTGGTACAACCACTCTGGAAATCAGTTTGGCGGATCCTCCAGAAATTGGGCATAGTTCTACTGGAGGACCCAGCTATACCACTCCTGGGCATATACCCAGAAGATGCTCCAACACGTAATAAGGACACACACTCCACCATGTTCATAGCAGCCTTATTTATAATAGCCAGAAACTGGAAACAACCCAGATGTCCATCAACAGAGGAATGGATACAGAAATTGTGGTACATCTATACAATGGCTATTAAAAACAATGAATTTATGAGATTCTCAGGGAAATGGATGGATCTGGAGAATATCATCCTGAGTGAGGTAACCCAATCACAAAAGAACACACATGGTATGCACTCTCTGGTAAGTGGTTATTAGCCCAGAAGTTCAGAATACTCGAAGTACAATCTACAAACCACAAGAAACTCAAGAAGAAGGAAGACCAAAATGTGGACATTTCATTTCTTCTTAAAAGGGGGAACAAAATACCCACAGAAGGAGTTGCAGAGACTAACTATGGAGCAGAGACTGAAGGAAGGACAAGCCAGCCTAATATAGCTATCTCCTGAGAGGCTCTGATAGTACCTGACTAACACAGATGTAGAGGCTCACAGCCATCCATTGAACTGAGTACAGGGTCCTCAATGAAGGAGTTAGAGAAAGGACCAAAGGAGCTGAAGGGTTTGCCATCCATTAGGATGAACAACAATATGAACTAACTAGCTCCCTCAGAGCTCCCAGGGACTCAACCACCAACCAAGGAGTATACATGGTGGGACTGATTGTTCTGGCAGCATGTGTATAGTAAAGGATTACAAAGTCGATCATCAATAGGAGGAGAGGCCCTTGGCCATGTTAAGGTTCTGTGACCCAGTGTAGGGGAATGCCAGGGCCAATAAGTGAGAGAGAGTTGGGTGGCAGGCGTGGGGAGGCAGAAAGCAACAGGGGTTTGTTCTTGTTCTTGTTTGTTTGTTTATTTGTTGTTTGGAGGGGAAACTAGGAAAGAAGAAATCATATAACATGCAAATAAAGAAAATATCTAATAAAACAAAAAACAAAAAAGACAGTAAGATATTTCTTCATTTAACATTATTATGTGTTTCTATGTTGTGAGTCATATCATTGTACTAAGTTTAGAACAATTTGACTATTGTTGAACTTGGACAGTGAGTCACATGCAATGTGATACTTAGCAATTATAAGCAAAATGAGCATTTCAATATGTAATAGCTGCAGATTAAACAACTTCATCCATAAAACTATATAGACAGGGGAAATATAAATATTTTTTATTTATATAACATGATTAAAATGTGCTTAGTAATTTAAAATACATAATTTGATGCTATTAGTTATCTGCATGTCTAGCTAATACATGGTGAAATAAGCTTCACTGTGTTTTGGGGGTTCTCTTTAAATATGCATTCCAAAAGAAATGGATGAGAATAATGACAGTGATTTCAAAGGAATTAAATCTAAAACAGACTGTATTCCCCTTTCTTAGAAATCTGGTCCCTCATACATTGTGTTTGACTTAACTTCATTATAGACAGTGTATCATCTAGTGAGTATAGATGTGAGTGTGGTGTTGATATAACACAGATATTTGTAAGTTCTAGACATTGTATCATCTAGTGAGTATAGATGAGAGTATGGTGTTGATATAACACAGATATTTGTAAGTTCTAGACAGTGTATCATCTAGTGAGTATAGATGAGAGTATGGTGTTGATATAATACAGATATTTGTAAGTTCTAGACAGTGTATCATCTAGTGAGTATAGATGAGAGTGTGGTGTTGATATAACACAGATATTTGTAAGTTCTAGATAGTTTTTAGGCTGTGCAACACCTATATCGACTAGGTTCAAACAAACCAAGCCAAACAAACAAAGAACCAGAACTCTATGAAGTACGCAAACTAGTGGTTTAAAGAATGATATTTTCTGATATTTTCTGATTGCAGTTACAATATACAGTACAAAATAAGCCAGACATCTAAATGGCAAAGTTTTAATATGAATGAAGAAATAGAATCAAATATAAAACCTGGTCCAAATACAGTACCTCTTCAATTCCTCCAGATACAGTGTCATCATACCAGTTGTTATGTAAGTTACTTTTTTCTATAAAACATATGTTTGAATGTCTGTCTTCATACTAACTTGCAAAAGCATTTATTGTAGAAAGAAAATAGAAAAATAAAAGTTGAAATGGCAAGCTTCATGAATAAACATCAGATTTTACTTTGAGTAACAATATGAATATTTGAAAGGAAAAATTTTTGAGGCTATAAAGTCAAGTTAAAATACTTTTCTTTTTGATTATCTTTTCTAAAGAGCTTCTACCCATGATTATATATGAGATTTAACTAAATGGTATTATCAGTAAATTTTAGATCATTCTACTCATTTCCAACAAAGCAAACTTAGTGATAGGTTGTACTATTCTTCCTGGTAGCATTAGATAGCCAGTGAGAAATTTACAATCCGAAAGATCACCAAAAGTCACTACTGATAGATCTCTCCCTTGTAATGAAGTTTAGGTCCCATCTCCTATATTCCTGGTAACATACTGATTATATAAGTGGAAAACAGTGAACAATGAAAGGAGGAAGGAGACATCATCATAGCCTTCCTTTTCTTTTCTTTTCTTTTTTTTTTTTTTTTTTTTTTTTTTTTTTTTTTTTTTTTTTTTTTTGGTTTTTCAAGACAGGGTTTCTCTTTGTAGTACTGGCTGTCCTGGAACTCACTCCATAGACGAGGCTGGCCTTGAACTCAGAAATACACCTGGCTCTGCCTCCCAAGTACTGGGATTAAAGGCATGCGCCATCACTGCTTGGCACCATTAGCCTTCCTTAAGATTTAAAACCACATGAAAAGGAGGGAAGTAGAGGCAGCCAGGCACTGTTGAAGACAGTTAAGGGAAGGCTAGTTCCTTCTGGTAAAGCATGACTACATTATAAAAAAGAAAATTTACATATTTTACTTATTGATCAATGGATTAATTTTTTTTGGGGGGGGTTGTTGAGTGTTATGACATGTGTGGAGGTCAAAGAACAACGTTCAGGAGCTGGCTCTCTCTTTGTGGCATATGGCTCCGTAGGACTATCTGTAGCCCTGAATAGAAACTGGCAATCTAGATTGTAGGACTACTACTCTACAGAGACTTTCTGCTGCAGAAAAATGTTGTACTACTGCCCCCTCCCTAAGACTTTACCCACCTGGGGTCATCAGAGACCTTAGGATGTACTGTAAAGTCTACTGTGTATATGGGTCAACACAGAAATGTCTCTGGTGGTCTGTGACTACTCTTTCCTCATGAGAGTATTTTCCCCCCACAGCGATCTCTCTGAAAATTGTCTCCTTTAGCCACAGAGTATTTTTCTCTGCTGTAGCAGAGAAAAGTTGTTGTGTACTCTCACCCTTGAAAGTGCTTCATGTTACTCTGTAATAAACTCTTCATGATTCCTACACTATGTACTGTGTCTCTTTTGAATTGGCTTGAGAGTGTTTACAGAGACTGGGGAGCTGATCACGGCCATAGTGAAATAGCATATATAAGCACTCAAACATGTCCTTGACTTGTAGAAATTATTTAATGTCATTTAAAATCTATTTTAAAATGTTATTGATGACAATAAATAATGAATGATAATGACAGAACATTCCTAGTAGCCTTCTCTGTTCTATAAACACACCAGGATGCCCACTGGTTGGTATCAGACATTGAAGTTTCCAAGACAGATATGGCATAATTCTGGTAGTTCTTTCCAAATGTCATTTGAAGTTTTATTTATTCCAAAAAGAACTCTACTCTTTGTCTACATGATTATTCATTCTTTCTAACATCACATCGATAAAATTTGAATATTGCTTTTTGGCAACCAGCTGCTATAGAATCACTGGGAATTAAGGGAGAGCCAGAGTTGGCAAACACAGAAGAGACACCAAGCTGCCTCTGGCTTGTTGTCAGAGGTCTCCACAAGGCGCCTTGAAGTAGATGAAGACTGATAACATCGGAGTCGCAAACATATAGAGAGACTACTGCTTAAAATCATTCCTTTCACAATGTCCTGAAGTAAAATTTATAGTTATGAAGTTCAGAAATATTGCTATACCCTTTGCTTTTTGATGTACCTAAGAACATCAAAGTACCCTACAGAAACAATTTCTTGGGCTTGCTGAATAAGCAATGTGAGTTATTTTTGCCTTTTTACATAACTAAATATACACCCCTTGCTTCATATAGGCATATCAATGTGTTTTTATCATGTTATGTAATCATGTCCATTTTTCATGTTTAATGTTAAACTATATTATATAGACTTTTCTATTTTTAACTCAAGATTTTACTTGACTTATATAAAAAAAATGCTTCTACTTGACGTGGTCTGTTTCAGATAGTCAAGCCTCTTGGTTTCTCTCTGTTGAGAGGCACTTGTGGATTGTCTCGTTAGAAGTATGCTCCCTTCTTTTTATTGGAAACAGTGGCACATTGTTGTACAAATTTCATTTTGTGGTGATGCCCTATTTTGATTCTTGTTAATTTTACCTTCAAGTCTTCATTGTAATTAAGTCTATGCCTTATAATTATTATGAAAAAGAGAGCTAAGGAAAATATCACTATGCATAAAGTAGGTTAGTCATAGTACACAGAAATATTGTTCCCTTCAGAGTTTGAACATGTCAACAAAAGTTTCATTCACTAGTCAATGAACCTTTGTTATGTTTCTGAAAGTGGTACCGGGGGTAACGGAATATACGAGTTAAAAAAATTCTTTGAGAAGAGGCTTTAGATTCGAACTCCATGCAGATTTCATGGTCTTAACAGTGTTAACACACACACACACACACACACACACACACACACACACACACACACACACACTACGTTCAGGGTTTCTAGTAGCCATATCATGTGTAACTACTCTTCCAATGAATCTGAGACGATCTTTTGGCTTCTACAGGGCATCAACTGTATTTATTTGTGCATCCCCTCGTACATGCAAATACACACACCTAATTAAACAGAAAAGTGCTTCTTTAAAAACGTATAGAGCACTGGAGACACAGCTCGGTGGTTAAGAGCTCTTACTGCTCTTCCAGAGAATCTGGATCTGATTCACAGCTTCTACAAGGTGGTTCACAAACACTTGTAACTCTAGTTCTAGAGAATCTGGAAACCTCTTCTGACTTGAAAGGGCACCAGGCATGATTGTGCATATACACACATGCAGGTAAAACATTCATACACATCAAACAATTAATGCTCTATTTCCAGGAAGTCATATTTTTATTATGCTATAAAATCTGAATTTGTGCCATACAAAGAAAGTTCGAGCAACTTGTTTATGTTGATGCTTAGCTGATTTGTCTCAAGAGGCTCTTTGTTTTTGAAGTAGTCTTGATATATGTAGAGTGTCAGAAAATGGGTTCAAGGTATCTATGAGGACCTTTTATTTAGTTTTGCTGTGGTTTCACATTTTTTCTTTCTCTCCTTTCTTTCTTTTCTTCTTTCTTCCTCCTTCTCCTCCTCCTCTTCTTCTTGTCTTATTGGTATTTTGCACCTTCATTTGCTTTTTTTTCTTTGAGTTTTTTTCTTTGGGGGATGCTGTTTCTTGCTTTTCTTGTTTTGTTTGTTTTGAGAGAGAGAGAGGGAGAGACAGAGACAGAGACAAAGAGAGAAGAGAGACAGAGACAGTAACAGAGAACATAAAGTATGGAGGATACTGAGATGGGGAAGATCCAGGAGCAGTTGGGAAAGTGGAAAACATGATCAAAATATACTATATGCAAACATTTTTAGTTAAAAATAGGATAGATAGTCTTAAAAAAGAAAGAGAGAAAGGAGGAATGAGAGAGAAGGAAGGGAAGAAATAGAATGAAAAAAAAAGAAGAAAGAAAAAAGTTTATATTTTGATTCACTAAAAAAAACTCTACCTAGTATATATAATTTGCTACATATGTGTGTGTGTGTATGTGTGTGTGTGTGTGTGTGTGCGCGCGCGCGTGCATGCCTGTGTGTGACATTTGTTTAAAAAAAAAAAACAAAAAGCAACCCCACAGAAACCACAATACTGGTGATGTGATTCAGTGCACCACTATGGTATTAGTTAGACAGAGTGAGATAGAGCCTAGGGCCTGTCATTCCCAAACTGCTTTTGGAAGCCTTTAAAAAAATCATGAACTGTAAAAAAAAAATATGCTCTTTGACCTGAGATAGGGTTGGGGAGACAGCTCCGTGGTCAAGAGTATTTGATACTCTCATAAAGGGTCTGTATTTCATTCCTAGCACCACACAATGGTTTACAACATCTGTAACTCCAGCTCCAGGAGATCTGATATTTTCTCTGTGGATAAGGTCATGTACGTAGTGCTATATATCCAGGCCAAACACTCATACATCTGAAATAAAATAAATAAAGAAAATAAAGAAATCTTTTAAAAGATGACTAGTTTATGGGTTTCTAGCTCTTGAACGATATTAAAACATAAAATCCTTATGAAAGAAGCTTCTTTTAGTGTTTGGGTTTCTTGCTCTTTTGCCTTCTTTCTTATGAAGAAATAGAATAACTTCCATGAAGGATACAGTGAAGTGGTTGTTACCATTTATCAAATGCTGCTATCTTGACCTTAGTCTTCCATGTTGTGCAAATAGTAACATGAAATTATCCCATGATAGTTGTATATTGTTGGAGCACAGATTAGTCACAGGCACACCTATAGCATATTAGCCCTTTTTGCCATTAATTAACTTTTCTTGTGATGAAATAGTAAACAGAAGCAACCTAAGTGGGAAGAGGTTTGTTGGATCATGGGTACGGACTGAATTCATTATGTTGGGGAAGTCATGGGTGCAAGGACAAGGTCCATTTTAAGATGATTCCATATTGATGGAATGTGACATAGTTCATTACATCTCTTAGATAGCCATGATGGAACCTTTGTAGCAAGGACCCTCTAGCTCAGCCATGTCAACTTCCTCTGCCAGTTAAACCAAAAGGTTTCACAACATACCCCAAGAGTGCCACTGGCTAACTGTCCAAATGTATAACAAACCAAAAGAATTGCCCTTCTTTAAAGCTTAAGGCTTCATGAACACAAAGCAAATGCTCTACCAACGAAGTACATCTCAGCCCTTATCTTTGTCTTGAGGATACAGGATGGAGTGGAAAGTGTTGAGAGACAGACAGCTGAGGCTTCAGGAAATATTTGGGTCCCTGCCCGAAACTCTTCACCGCAAGCAGCACAGCTAATGAATTATTCTTTTGCTGTTACATTGAAGTCAGGTTGGTTTAAAATATAGACCCTGTGGTCAGGGACATTCTTGCTCAGATCTCAGAGAAGGATTTAAAATTTTAAACTGCATATGATTTAAAAAAAAAAAAAGACTTAAGAATTTTGTTTGGGAATTCAAAGTAGAGCACCATTAGTCAAAGCATATTTTCATGAGGGAAATGACTAAATGATTACTTTAAAGGAAGAAAAGAAATTTTCATCTGTTTTGTAGTTATATTTGTATATATTATATAATTTGTACTTACATAAAATATGATTTACAAGTTTTAATTTACATGTGATTTACAGTGTATATACTGGCAATAAATACTGATCAGTACCAATTAAAGCCTTCCCATTAAAGATGACTGTATAATGAAGAGAACTTCAGAAAATCCTGAAAACATTCCCTGTGTTTGAAAATATTGTATAAATTCATATTTCATTGTAATTATCAGTACTATGATGCTAATTATAGCTATGAGTAATAATTCTGCTGTAGACAAACCATATTTTTATAAAAGGAAAGAAATGAAAAGAAACATGTAGGCTAGCCAAATGGCAAAAGTCTGGCAAAGGGTAGACTAAATCTGCCAAAGACATCCTGCTGCTTTCCAGGGTGGCCACCTGCCAAGGAGTTCTGCTTTGCATCCTCAGTACCTTTGACAAGAGAAATGGAAATGCTATGGCTCAATTAATACACACCCAGGAAACCTTCAGTTATTTAGATTGAGTAGCCTTGTCTGCTGGAATGTTTGGGCTTGTAGCTTACCAAGATGAGAGCTAATTCTACCTGTTCTAAGGACATGTCTTATTAGGTAAATGCTTAGCATGTATATTCAAGATAAGAGGCAAATGAAGTAGGTTCCCTAGAGGGTCCAGTTAATGTTGGCAGAGTTTAAACATCAACTCTTTCTGCTTCACCTTTAAAATGAGTGATTTTAGCGATTAGTGTATTTCGCAATAACTACTCTGACATCACAATCTATGCCTCCACATCCCTTAGTTCGCTTTCCTATATGGTTGTCCCAGCACAAAAAAGTGAAACATATTCTGTTTCATATATTCATACATATAGAGACATAGGCAAGAAGAAAAGACTTACAGAATCTGGAAAAGATTGAAAAAGGTGCATCCAAAAGAAAGTCTTTTAAACAAAATCCCCATAGTGTGGTATTATGAGGTATGTGTCATTATTTGACCATGATGCTCTTCATTCTTGAGAGGAGAAAAGCCAGGACTTTGGGATTTCCAGGCTGGTGGCTTTTTCTTAGAGAAGTTTCTAAACATTTTCTTTAGAGAACCTGTTGAATTGCTGGTTTAGGATCCCAAGTAATCCTTTATATTTGAAGCCATATTTTCAGCAAATAATTGTCATGCATGAGGTCTCTGAAGTGCCTCACCTAACTGCTCTAAGAGTAACACAGAACTGACAGATTCTCAACCAACAGAACCCTGAAACAGAGTGGTGTAAACAGTGGTCTCACTTGGGACACTGGCATTTGGTTCTTGGTGCTAATAGGGCATTTACCTTCCTAACTTAGCCCCAGCTTTGCATTGATCTCCCACTTTATTTACAGCCTCTGTGAATCCTGCATCTGTAAGCATCTGCCACTCCCTCAAAACCAGAACTCACTTTTTGCCCTCCTTCCTAGGACAGGTTACATACAGATGATGTGTGAAGTGCAAAGGAGGAAATATATTCCTGGAATTTGTCTCTGAGGATGCCTTGTCATAAGACAGTATTAGTACTCAAGTCTAACATTGTTTTCCCAAGTACCTTCAGATAGTCTGGGAAGGATGCTCCAGTGCAGGAATTCATACTTGAGAAGACATCAATGGGTTTCCAGGTAAGTGCTCATAGCTGAAATTCTTTGAGGGTAAAATAAATAAATTTACTCTCTAGGGGGAGTGTTTCTGTCCAAATGTGTACTTCTAATGCATTTATCAATAACCAATAATACTCATCCCTCTGAAATAAGGCTGCTCCTTTTGCTAATGTCAACAGAGTTTGGCAAAAGATAACATTTTTTAAAGTTTTATTGCACTATAATAAGAAAAGTTACATGATTTCAATTCATCTGAATTTGTTAACATTTAAAAACATATTTTAAGTAAATAGAATTAAATCACATTCTTGTTTTCCTTTTGTACCCCAACTCCTCCCAGAGACCCCACCTTCAATACCTACAATATCTTGTTTTGTCATATTCTTTAAAATTTATAAAATATTATAACAATAAAAATGAATATTATAAAAGTTGTTTGATATAAAACAACAATCAATTTAAAGTCTTATGTAGATGCTTGTCTATGGCAATAATGAAAATACATGTTTTTCTCAATATAAATTTTAAATAACTCCAAATGTATTACTTATATATTTCAAAATAATACATCACTACTAATATTTTATTAAATGAACATAAATATATAAAGTGTTTTTGTTTGTTTGTTTGCTTTGTATTTAGTAGAGCTTAAAATCCTGGCTCTTACTGTGCTAACATGAAACAAGAGTTACAAACCTCAAGCAAAGCATTCAGTCTCACACTTTGTTGTTCTCCTACGAACCGACTCCCAATTTAATTGTCTACATTTATTTTGGGTATATAAATACTTTAAAAATATGTAAGCTGTCCTGAAAACCATAGTGTAGTGTAAAAACATGAAATAAACAATACTACTAATAGAGAGGCTAAGATAGGAGAAGCAAGATCTCAAGACCATTATGTTGTACACAGCAACACATTACCACAAACAAACAGGCTGAAAGTGTATATGGATTGTACAATATTGGACCTATTTCTTCAATTACCAAATTAGAGAGACCATTGGATGGCAGTCAATAAATTTCTAATTCTTCATATTTTTGGATTTCAATAGATTAGGATATGTTGGTAATATTAATTTTCATATTAAGAGATATTAAGAAAAAGTAATTGTTACTTCCTGTTGTTTTTGTTGTAAGAGATGGAATTAGGATTGTGTGGATTTGTTGAAAGATTACTGTCTTGCTTCGCCTAGGGTGTTGTTTTGCTCCTTATGTTGAAGTTTTCCATCTATTATCCTTTGTAGGGCTGGATTTGTGGAAAGATATTGTGTAAATTTTGTTTTGTCATGGAATATCTTGTTTTCTCTATCTATGGTAATTGAGAGTTTTGCTGGGTATAGTAGCCTGGGCAGGCATTTGTGTTCTTGTAGGGTCTGTATGGCATCTGCCTAGGATCTTCTAGCTTTCATAGTCTCTGGTGAGAAGTCTGGTGTAATTCTGATAGGCCTGCCTTTATATGTTACTTGATCTTTTTCCCTTACTGCTTTTAAAATTCTTTCTTTATTTAGTGCATTTGGTGTTTTGACTATTATGTGACGGGAGGAATTTCTTTTCTGGTCCAGTCTATTTGGAGTTCTGTAGGCTTCTTGTATGTTCATGGGCATCTCTTTCTTTAGGTTAGGGAAGTTTTCTTCTTCAATTTTGTTGAAGATATGTACTGGCCCATTACCTTGGCAGTCTTCACTCTCTTCTATACCTATTATCCTTAGGTTTGGTCTTCTCATTGTGTCCTGGATTTCCTGGATGTTTTGGGTTAGGAGCTTTTTGCTTTTTGCATTTTCTTTGACTGTTGTGACAATGTTTTCTATGGCATCTTCTGCCCCTGAGATTCTCTCTTCTATCTCTTGTATTCTGTTGGTGATGGTCCTACTATTCCTGATTTCTTTCCTAGGTTTTCTATCTCCAGGGTTGTCTCTCTTTCTGATTTCTTTATTGTTTCTATTTCCATTTTTAGATTCTGGATGGTTTTGCTCATTTCCTTAATCTGTTTGGTTGTGTTTTCCTGTAGTTCTTTAAAAGGGATTTTTGTGTTTCCTCTTGGAGGGCTACTAGCTGTTTACCTGTGTTCTCTTGTATTTCTTTGAGGGTGCTATTTATGTCTTTCTTAAAGTTCTGTATCATTACCATGAGAAGTGATTTTATATCTGAATCTTGCTTTTCCAGTATAATGGTGTGTCCAAGACTTGCAATGGTGGGAGTATTGAGTTCTGATGATGCCAAGTAACCTTGGTTTGTGTTGCTTATATTCTTACACTTGCTTCGCATCATCTGATTTTCTCTAGTGCTACCTGTCCTTGCTAAATCTGACTGGAGCTTGTCCTTCCTGTGATCCTAGTTGTGTCAGAACTCCTCAGAGTCAAGCTGTCTCTGGGATCCTGTGACCCTGGGCTTGTTAGAGCACCTGGGAGTGGAACTTCCTCTAGGTGTTTTGGGAATGACTGCAGAGTTTACACCCAAGGTCTGATAGGGCACTGGCCAGCCCAGACAAACTGGAAGCAACCTGAGCCACTGGGCTGGCAGAGTTCCTGTGTGCCTGGTCCCACTGGTCCCAGTTATTCCTGGTATTCGGACAGATGTTGTTTCCTCCTTACCTCTGATCCTGGGCGTGTTAGAGCATCTGGAAGTGGAGCTTCCTCTGGGTGTTGTTGGACTGACTGCAGAGCTTGCACTCAAAGACTGCTCAGGGCACCAGCTCAGACAGACTGGAAGAAACCTGAAACACTGAGCTGGCGGAGTTCCTGTGTGTCTGGTCCCGCTGGTCGCAGTTATTCTAGGTGTTAGGACAGATGTTGTGTCCTCACCTCTGATCCTGGGTGTGTTAGAGCATCTGGGAGTGGAACTTCTGGTGTTGTGGGACCAGAAAAAATCTGAGCCATTGGGCTGGCAGACTTCCTGTGTGTAAGGATAACATTTAATTGGGACTGGTTTACTGGTTCAGAGAGTCAGTCCATTATTGCCAAGGCAAGAGCATGGTGGCATCAGGCAGGCATGGTGCAGGAAGAGCTGAGAGTTCTACATCTTCATCTGAAGGCTACTAGTGGAAGACTGATTTTCAGGCAGCCAAGATGAGGGTCTTCAAAAGATAACATTTAAATCATTCATATAACCAGCATTAACTAGGTTCCTATTCAATTGTAGATAGTCATTTAAATATGCTAGTTAAATAAATAATGGGCAAATAAATGCTTGATGAGGGCAGTTGATCTTATTCAATTTACAGAGGACTAAGAGTATAATCCAATGAGTTGTCCTTCAGGAATGTATTTGGATCCATGAAACAACCTAATGGATTGGGTGACTTAAGATGAGGGAGTGGAGGAAGGGCTCAGTAGTGTGGTACGTGAGATACAAGAGGGGGTTTAATGCACCTCTTCAGTGTCTCCAAGGTCTCAAGGTTCATAGCATTTACCAAGGTCTAGACTGAGATAAATGAATGCAGCTGGTTTGGGTTTACCTCACGTACACAATGTGAATGAAGTGTCACCTACCCAATGTGTACTCTCATGGTGCTGTCTTAGCTTCTAGAAGCCCAGGTAAGAACAATGAAGAGGGAGATGCATATACGTGAAGCTTCTCCTGTAGGACTCTGCTGCTATGAGTAACTTAGAGCACCCCACACCTGTGTTAAGAAGGAGAAAAGAGCTAATAGGTTATTTTGAAAGGCCAACAGGGAAGATTAAAAGAACACTTATACTTCCATTTCACCTTTTGTAAAAGTGCCCTGATGAGGTGATATCAAAAGTGAAGAATGTGCCTCTACCTTATTGCTACAAAAGACTCAGCTCTTTATGTATAAGATGTAGATATTGCTGTCGTCCTTAAGGCATCTTGGAAAGTTGAAGGATTGCTGAAGACATCAGGCTGTCATAATGCTGCATTGCCTCTTAAGACCTCTTGGGCCAAAGAAAGAGGATCTAAACACTTTTGGTAAGCCACGAAAACAATTTCTTGTCCTCTTTGGATCTTGTAATATATGAATGTTCATACATACATAACCCATGCATTTGAAATTAACACTATTTTATAAGAAAATCATCCTGGAATATATAAATACTTAAAACAATTATTATGCAAACAAAAATAATACCATCATGTAAGACTTGTTTTAGATGTTTGGTTTATTTCTATCACTGCAACTGATAATTATAAATTTCATGGAAACTATCAGAGATTGTCTAGTTGGATGTAGTAGGTTATTGGGCATATGTCCCTGAGTGTACAATATGAATACTGTCTGAGGCCTCTTTGTCTCATTCCCTCTGTTTCCTAGATGTATCTTACTGAGAACTAAGGGTAAAATCCAATGAGTACAACATCTTCACTATGATGTCATACTTAAAACAGACTCAGAGATGGGACCAAAAACCACAGATGAAAACTCTGAAACTGTGAGCCAAAATAAATCTTCCATCTTTTTAAACTGTTTTTCTCCTCAGGCATTTATCACAGTGGAAACAAGCAAAGGAGCAAAAAAATAACATCTATCTTTCATAAGCCTTACTTTGATGCAACATGCCCAAGAATAATTAGTGTCTGACTGTAGGAGCTCAGAATGCTTGACTGTATCTGTCATAGTGGATGGTTTTGTTCCATTCCTTCACCTATTTGATTGTATTTTCCTGTAATTCTTTAAGGTATTTTTTTGTGTCTTCTTTAAAGGCTTCTACCTGTTTACCTGTGTTCTGTATTTCTTTTTTTTTCTTTTTTTTTTTTTGATTAGGTATTTTCTTTATTTACATGTACATTTTCCCTTTCCCATTTTCCCCTCCAAAACAAACAAACAAACAAACAAACAAACAAAAGCAAGAACAAACCCCTTTTGCCTCCCCCTTCCCCATGCCTGCCACCCTACCCTCTCCCACTTATTGGCCCTGGCATTCCCCTACACTGGGGCACAAAACCTTCACAAGGCCGAGGTCCTTTACTCCTATTGATGATCGAATTTGCAATCCTCTACTATATACCTGCTTCCAGTACATTCAATCCCACCCTGTATAGTCCTAAGTCAGTCTCCAGAGAACCAAATAACCCTATTAAAAAATGGAGCATAGAGCTAAACAAAGAATTCTCTACTGATGAACACCAAATGGCTGAGAAACACCTAAAGAAATATTCAACATCCTTAGCCATCAGGGAAATGCAAATCAAAACAACTCTGAGATTCCACCTCACACCAGTCAGATTGGCTAGGATAAAAGACTCAGGTGACAGCAGATGCTGGAGAGGCTGTGGAGAAATAGGAACACTTCTTCATTGCTGGTGGGATTGTAAACTGTATTTCTTTAAAGGAGTTATTTATGTCCTTCTTAACATCCTCTATCATCATCATCATGAGATGTGATTTTTAAATTAGAATCTTTCTTTTCTGGTGTGTTGGGGTATTCATGGATCCCTTTGGTGGGAGAACTGGGTTCTGATGATTCCAAGTAACCTTGGTTTCTGTTGCTTATGTTCTTCCCCTTGCATTTAGCCATCTGGTTATCTCTGGTATTGGCTGCTCTTGCTGTCTCTGACTCTGGCTTGTCCCTCCTACAAGTCAGTACTACTCAGAGAGTAGTCTATGGGAGGAATTTGGGTATGGAGAGCTGTGACACAGGGTCAGCTCTGGGGTGCAGAAGGAACCTGGAAGGATCCTGTCCCTGGCTATTCCTTGGTTCCAGTGTCCTGATGGCTCTGGTCAGGTCCCTCTTGGGCTAGGAATTTGAGCAGAATTGGTGATCTTACCTTTGCTCACAGGCATGTCAGCATGCTTGGGAAACCAACTCTCTCCCAGAGGGGTAGTATTTGGGTATGGAGAGGTGTAGTACAGGATCAGCTTCGGGTGCAGTAGCACAGAATTAGCTCTGGACGCAGACCTTGATAAAAGTTTTAATTTGAGTGGATCTTATATCTTTAGGAGAGAAAGAGAGGTTACTAAGAGGAATTTTTTCTTTTATTTTGATATAATTTGCCAAATTTTTCATTGTTTCCAGAATTTTGAATTGCAAACATAGTTCAGCAGGGAATGCAAAAGAAAACCAACAATTTTTAGTCAGAGAAAAATCTACACAAAAGTGACATTTTGAAAGGAATAGGTGATCATGTCATTAAAAAGTATTTCATGATAAAGGAAAATCTCACCTTTTTTCTTCACTCAGAGAGATCCAGCAGGTAACTTCTTGTTGTTTTCATGCGTCACTTCCCAGTATCTCGGGATTTGTTCTATTACATATTATAATTCATCAGAGGGAAAGGCACACATTCCTAAAGAACTGGAGCTTTCTTTTAACTCTTAAAGATTTGAGATTTGAGCCAGCTTTTGGGTTAAAAAAATGCATGAGTCAGTCCAAACTAAGTAGACATGTCTTTTATTTCCTTAAGAAACATTTCTCTGTTGTCAAATAGAAGAACTCTAATTTATTAACACACACTTAAATAAATAAATCCTTCCCAGACACTGAATGACCTAAAACAAACAAGCTCATTTGTGTATTTAGTCATATGAACTTTTGAACACTGTCTCATACATCGAATACTGTGCTGAATTTAAACAAAGATGGTGACCCCTAAGGACTTCACTATTTTTCATCTCCCAGGCTGCCATCACATTGTCCCCTTTGTGGTTCCTATCATGGCACTATAAACATGTGATGTATTTTTTTCCATTCTGTTGACAGTGTTCATCAGAAGACAGGATTGAGATGGTTTTGTACAATTTCTCAGGATAACCTGTTATCCAAGGAAACACATTAGATGCTTGCTTTCTAATCCAAACCCTTGGCAATTGCCATTAGAGGGTTGATACCTGGTCCAGGTACTTTCAACTCCATGTGTTGTACTCCATATGTTCTTTTTCCCCTTTTGGGTAGGCCTATAACCATTACTTTACCACATGATCAACTAACTCAGAGGTTCTCTACCTGTGGACCAGGATCCTTTTAGTGATTGGACAGTTCTTTCTTAGTGGTGTCCTAAAGACCATCAGAAAACACAGATATTTAGGATTCATATGAGTAGCAAGATTAGAGTTGTGAAAGTGGCAATGGAAATAATTTTATGGTTGGTGGTCACTATAGCATGAAGAACTGTGTCAAAAGGGCATAGCCTTAGGAAGGGTGGGAGTCAGTAATCTAACAAGTCTGATGACATTTCCCCTTCCTTCCAATACATACCATGTTTGATGTCCCAATATGGCCCTTGCTATATCCTCTTCATCAATTTTGTATTAATCCATTTCTCATTACTATAACAAAATACTTGAGACAAGGTACCTTTATAAAGAAAATAGATTTATTTACTGTATTAATTGATTTTCTTATATTATGAGTGAAGGAATTTAAGAAAGGAAGGGTTTATTTTGGCTTGCCATTCCAAAGAGTCTTTCGTATGGGAAGTCAGGGCAGCAGGATGAAATGTCACACGGCACCTGCAATCGGGAAGCAAAATAGGATGGTGGCTACTTCTCAGCCAATACTCACCTTTTCATGCAGTCTAGAACCAAAGTTCATGGGATGGTTCCAACTGTATCTAAAGTGGGCCTTTTGACCACCCTCATTAATCTAATCTAGATAACCCCTCACAGGGATGCTAAGAAATGACCTCTTTGGGAATTCTTTGTCATTCCCAGTTGACAATCATGGTTAGCCAGCTTGTTGTTTTAGAGGCAGCAAGCTCAGAAACAACACTGGCTCTTAGAAGATCCTCATGGGGATGGTGAGAGTCACATGCAGGAGAGACAAATGACATCTCAAAATACAATCTCTTCTTAGGGCACAGTCTCACTGACCTCAGAATCTCCCACATTCTTAACATTTCTTAACATTCCATATGAACTCTATATCCACCAAACTAGGAGTCATGCTCTAGACATAAAATTTTAGGGGACATATTTAAGCCTTATCATAGCAAATATGTGTGATACCCTCAATGTGTGTTATGTACCGCTATGGTGGCTAATACGTATCACATAGTATTTCCATGAACTTCATGAGATCTCTCTCATCCCTTCTGCTTCATCATCTGTGTCTACCATAGAGACAGATGCAGGATCTATCTGTGTATCAGATACTTAGGATACACTACTGAAAGAATAAGTAAGATGACATTCAAAGACCAGCTCTGTGTAGCTCAGACATGTATTTATCCACATCGGAAATGGATGCTTAGTTACCTTGTCCAGTTTCTACACACAGATGTCTAAGATGTGGTGGCCTCTTTTCTATTATCTTATGTTCTGTATCCAGTAAAGCCATATTAAAATTAGTTGGGGAACACGTTGAAAGTTCTTCTATCTGTACCTTTGTAGTAGGTGTAGTACATTGGTCCTCAGTAAGTCCTTACTGATGGATGGAAAGCTAATCTTGAAATAGGGTCAGTTCCAGAGGACACTTTATGTCACTAAGGCTGTAATTCCTTGACAGTTCTGTCCTTTGGTAATGGCTGACAGTCATCATGTGGAAAGGCTATCTCCCTGTCAGTTTCCTTTCTCTTCCTTTGTTCTCAGCTCATCAAAGTCATCAAGTTTTTTTTTTTTCCAAGTTCTCGATGAGGTGGACTGTGCTGTCTGGGGCAGGCACTATGTATTTTATTATGTACAATTCTGAAAGTGTACAGAAATTCAGAGCACTCCAGTTGAAAAATGAACACTTTCCACATGCAAAAATGAGCCACAGACATTCCTCCTCTCACGTATAAAACATGACATCCATGGCTGACCACAAGACAGAAGATTTAGCACCCGTTTCTTCTGGGCCTTTGAGATTTTTTTCCTCGTCTCCAGTCTCTTTTTGTGCTTCATGGTTTTGTGTTAACTTCAGAGCTGCAGACATGTCATTGAGAATAGATTTATATACGTGGGCTAAGAGAAAGAATGTTGAAATTATTTCTTTCTCATGCCTCAGAGATAGATGACAGGTCAAGACACTTTATCTCATAGCCAAACATACTGAGGCACCAAGCAACACACTGGTGATTTGAATTGTGTGTGCCAAAAGTGCTTGTTCAGCACTAATGAGAAATAGGAGAACAGGATCAATTTAATCTCATATTATTAAATTAAAAGAGTGAACAATGCCAAGGTTATGACACGAATTGACATTACCGAAAAAAAAAAAAAAAATCAGAGTTTTTCTGGCATTTAACCCACTGTTTGCAGGAATGAAAGAATACAATATGCCTTGTGGAATGAGTTGTAGATGAAGTGTTTGCCTTTAGTTTGGAATTTCCTGGCATTCTTCAACTTGTGACACACACTTGATGTGATTAAACAAAAGCTTTTCCCAAAATTTAAGGTTTTTTTGTCTTTCTTGTTTAAAGCTGATTCTAATACTCTGTAACTCATTTTAAATGAGAGCAGATGCTTTCGCTCCAGGAGGTGACAGCCAGATTTTGAGAAATAAATGAAGGATAGGGTGTTCTGGTAGACAGAAAGGGAACAGCCATCCATGCTTGCCCTTTAGAACCAATCCCGTCTCTCCCCGAAACTCCCCCACGGTTTGGCAGTAGCAGAGCCCACATCTTCCATAGAGTAAAGCAGAGAGGAGGATGGTTTCCTTTGGGCTGAAGTTTTGCTTGGACTTGCCAGAACCTCTTTCCAGAGGAAGCACAGCTTTAGATCCAAGCTCACACAGTGATCCACAGCAACTGCTTGCCCAATGAGTACGCTTGTGTAAGGGGCTAACAGTGAACATGACAGCTACCCTGGCTGATCTCTGTGCTTCATTCTGGCTCTGACCTTCTGTGATGCTGTAAGCAAGCATCCTTTAGAAGAAGCCATCCAGAATTAGGGCTAGTGGGAATGTTGAAAGTAGGACTAAGCTTTTCCAATAACCAACAAACTTTCTATGAATAAAATCCACAATTTCTTGACACATATGTAGGAGAGCAGTGACTGCCTTATCTGACCCCAGTGGGAGGGGATGTGCCCAATTCTGTAGAAACTCAATGCCTCAGAGAAGGGGGATGGGGGGCACCCTTTCAGAGGCAAAGGGAATGGGGGATGTGGTGAAGAACTCTGGGAAGGGAAACTAAGAAGTAGCTATATTTGGGGTGCAATAATTAACAAAATAATTAACAAAAATAAAAAATAATTAACAAACCCATAATTTCTTATGTGTATTGGTTGAAATTTATACTAATTATCTATCTGATATGGATCATTGGACCTATTATTTTAAAGTAAATACTGTTCACACTTTGGCATATGCTTAAATGGTGTGTGTGTGTGTGTGTGTGCATGCATGCACACACACATATATGTCTATATATACATATAGGCATGTATGTTTGTTTATTATGTTGAATTTTCTAAAGTCTACTTTACTACTTCATCCACAAATTCTTAACTTCTCATGTGGTAATAGCTCTAATTAATAAATATTAAGGTACAATAAAATTTGTTATGAAAAGCACAAGAATTTAAAGTCATTTCCATCCAATAAACTCAGTTTATAATGGTTCATTACTTGCTTTTGTGAATGTTTATGAACAACCCTTTCAATAAAGAATTTATGTACCAAATGTTATATATCTAATTTGTGCTTTGAACACCTACACTCCATGGGTCATATTGTCTTTGATACTCAAAGTTCAAAGCAACTAGTATTAATGTGGTGTTGAAAGCTGCTACAACTGATTTAAAGCTTTAGTATGTCACCTTGAAGAGCATTTGTGGTTCCCTAAAATAGAAAACCTGGAACTAAATGGAGTTTTGTCCAGGAACACTACCACAGACAGTTTTTAACTTCACTAAATGTTGGTGAAATTAAGGGATTACTCATTGAAGATTAATTGCAATCTCCTTCTGTAATCTTTTTTTTTTAAATGATAGATGTGGGAATTATAGATTCTGACCCAAAGGTAGTTAAATTCAAGGGCAGAGTGTTTTTTAGAAGAGCAGAGTAACTTAGCCATGAGCTATCAGAGATCAAAGGTAACCTGCGTTTCTCTGAGTCACTTCCCCTTAACATGCCCCCGAAGTGCTTTTCTGGGGATCCATTAGAGCAATGGCCAATAGCATCATCTATCATACATTCAGCTACAGCCATGTCTGTCTCTCCAGTGCTCTGCTGACTGCACAAGGGAACACTGCTGTGTTTCTTCTGCGGGGCCTTGCCCTGACCAGCTCCATTTTATTTTTAAAATGTATGTATTTTATGCTGGCATGTGTGAGTGAGTGCGTGTGCATGAAGGAGCTGCAGGAGGTTACAAAATAACATTGGATCCCCTGGAACTGGAGTTTACAAGTGGTTGTGAGCCATCATGTGGGTACTGGGGACCAAATGTGGTCTTTTTTTTTAATTAGATATTTTCTTTATTTACACTTCAAATGTTCTCCCCTTTCCTGGTTTCCCCTCTGGAAAAAAATTCCTATTCAAGTGGTAAGTGTTCTTAGACACTGAGCCACCTCTCTAACCTGAAGAGAATCCAATTTAGAGGCAGCCTTTAACTCCATTTTGAGAATGGAAGATGCCTGGGGCTCCCGGGTGGTCAAATGAACACCCCTGTCTGTCTGACATCAACTAAGTATCTCTAACTGATAAACGTTTTTTTCCTGGTAGTAGAAAGAGTATAAATGCATGTGGTAAATTGAGACTATAGGAACATATGGATATATCAAAATTATATCAAAGAAATGAAGCCTAGGCATTTACCAGACATACCAATTCATGAAAACAGTGTAAAGTCATTGCATACGGTGTGAAGTCATTTCATAATTCTTGCAAAACAATGGACATTTACCATTGAAATAGCAGTAGACCTACACCAATCTTGCAGCTGGTATATATGTCACAGACTGACCAGCAGAAAACCCCTGACTGTCCTTAGGCATCAGCTCAGATCACTCCCTTATTGTTGTTCAGCCTTTAACTCCCTCTGCATTTGTACCTTGTTGCCAATCTAGATCTGAACCCATTATTTTCTGCTCTCACTCAGTTCTTGCCTTACATCTCTGCAACTGACTATACCTTCTTTCTGAAAGCTGCAGATTCCTACCTGATTCCTGGGCCTGATTCCTACCACAACAACTTCCTCATAAGTCTGGGTTTGTTATCTCTACTACTTGAATTTCTCGCAGTCAACTCTGAACCTCTTGTACTTAACTGAAGCCTTTTTGACTTCTATGTATCCTGTAGACTACATAGTTGCACATACAGGTATATTGATCCTGTGCTATGTGATATGAGGCTTAATATTAGTAATTAAGATTGAAATAAAAGAATTTGGTTTTGGCTTAGCTTGGGTTACTAAAGCAGGTGGAAATATGTAGCAAATTGTTGCAACTAAAATTGCTGCATCTCAGCTGGCTGATAGTAATGCAGGCCTTTAATCCCAGTGCTAGGGAGGCAGAGGAAGGTAGATTTCTGAGTTTCAGGCCTACCTGTGAATTCCAGTACAGTCAGTGCTACAAGGAGAAGAAACCCTGTGTTGAAATAAAAAATTAAATAATAAAAAGAACGATAAAAGAAAGGAAGGAAGGAAGGAAGGAAGAAGAAAAGAAATAAATTACTGCATCTTGTGAATTTGTGTTATTCAAATAATTCTGACATTGTGGGAAGGCGTTGTTCACTTTTTCATGTTTGCCACATAGCATGTTCACATTGTTAATTTTTTCCTTTGTCTGTTTATTGTCTATTTTCTGCCACACAAACCCTGCCTACCAGACTGAAAGATACTTATGGAAAGGAATATTGGCTGACTTGGTCTTCTAGGCAGTCTGGAAAGTTTGATGACTCATAGGTACATGGTAGGACTCTTGGGTCAATGGGTCAGTATTCCCATTTTCTGCTTACTCCTTGAACTCTGCCTCTAATAAGCAATGACAGTCCTATTGACATGGAAATCGATGACATGGTAAGAGATGAGAAGGGAGGCTTCAAATTCCCTTCCATTCTCTAACCTGTGGAATTGCAAGCCATCATATCTGAATATGCAGGAAGGGGCCAGGGGGAGGACACAGGCCAGTCAGTGTGTCATTGTGCTATTGGAGGTAATGTGGGGCAAGACAAAAGAAAGGATACATTTAAGATCCACTTCCAGAGTCTTATGGATTGTCTTTCTTCACCTTACAGCACTAAGCTGCCTTAGAGCACCACTCATGCCAATCTAGCCCGAACCAAGGAGTTCTTATTAGTTTGGCATTCTTTTGAGGGCTTTAAAATGAGATCCTTCTGGAAAATAGCCTTAGCACATTTAAATATTTTTCCCCTCTATTTTGCAAACACACACGCACACACACACACACACACACACACACACACACACACACACACCACACACACACACATACAATCTCATATCTTTAAGAATTTGAAATATAACTGGAAATTCATGATATATCCAGAAAGTGTATATATATGAATGACAAAGATGCTGATGACGTCAAAAGTAGAGAAGGCTGTGAGTAAAAGTGACTGGAGAAATTTTCACCCACATTTTATCAAGATATAGAAAACCACAAGGGTTGTGTTGAAACTGAGACAAAATAGCTTTGCAGTAAGCTGGAACTAATTATTTTTTTCAAGTGCTGTGAGACCCAAAGAAAAGCCACGTTCAACTAAGATATGAACCATGTAAGTATTGTAGCCTTTGATGTTTGAAAGACTGGACTGAGGAGTAAGCTTTTACTGCAGTGGAAATAGAAGGCTGGTAAGTCAACCATCCTCAGGACTCTGCCCATTCGCCTCATCTCCACTGCTCAGACCTGCTGTTCTGGACATGGGCTTAGTTTCATGGAGTCTTCAGAATGCCATTCTGTTTTTCATTCAGTAGCGTAGGGATGGGCTTTTATTTAGAGTTCTTCATCATCATTCAGCATCTTTAGTGAAACTTGCCAATTGAAAAGATTCTAAGGTAGAATTGAAGTTTTATGGAGATTTTCATTGTCTGTGCTCTGAGTGTGTCCTGAAATTACCAACAAGACTATCAAGCAACAAGAAATTACCAAGCAAGAGTTTAGAACGTGCTTTGGGCCTTGGAATAGCACCGCTGTCCCTTTGAAGGAACATCATTAGGAAGCATGTTGATTTTGTAAAGCACCTCCACGACACGTGTATACAAACACATTACTCTGAACTCTAGAATTTCTCAAAGAGAAATCTTGTGAGTTGAGAAAACACAAAATAAATGCAAAACAAGATAGAGTGGTTAGTATAAGGCTCCCAGGGGTGAAGACACAATCTGTTCTCTGGATTTAGAAAGGTTTGGAAGGTTTCTGTTCCCTTCACCTGCAAAGCTTCAGGAAAGCTAATTTCATCCGTGCTTAGTGGCATGAGTTTCTAGACCTGTCCTATCATAAGACATGCTGGGAGAAGAGCTGTGATCACTAGACGGCTGATCTGAAAGATTACTTGGGCTATTGAATACTTTGCCATCTTTTCTCAGACTGGGAGTGTTCCTAAAGATAACTCTGGAGACTTTATTGATTTTGAATTCTTTCAGTTTTCAATTGAAAATTTTTTTCTTAGCCATTCAAGTTCTGAGGATCCTTATAAAAATCCAAACTTTATATCTTTAGAATTTATATCTGGAATTGGTTAGCTATGCACCATCCCTTCATGTGCAAAGAAAACCCATAAAATCTAGGTGTTTACAATTGAATCAAGACCATTTATGTTTTAAAACATTTTTATGTACGCTTGCCATATCATACCTGCTTTGAATATTTCTTTTATGAGTCTCAGTTGTAATGAGCATGTGTAAGAAGTGTTCAGTGTTTATGCCAGTGTTTGGCACATTGGCTAAATTTGTTTTTTATTGTTTTGTTTTCAAACTGAGGGCAAAGTACTGGAGGCCATATAGCTGGAGAGAGACATGGCAGGCAGAATTTCATGGCAAACATCAAGATGTAGTCTATGAACCTGATTATATACTAGAGATCTTTGCTAGTCTCTGATATTATTTATTTACATACAACACAGTTAATTTTATTAATATGTGATCACATTTATTTATATAAAATATAATTGTATTTTTACTTATTATTACTTCCTGGAAATATTCAGAGCAAAATTTTAGTTGTATAGTAAGATTAGTGTTTCATCTTCCTGTCTTTCTTTTAGATGTTTTTTACTATACAAGATGAGCTTGTAAATAAAAGTAAGCTTTGTACAACATAGCCATTTACTTTCAAGAGAAGTTCAAGAAAAACACTGAAAAACTACAATGAGACTTTTCGTTTTAATATGAACTATAATTTCCAATATATACATGTATGTGTGAATGAATCCATGTGTCCATATACACCTACCTACATTTGAGTAGATACATTTTTCTTTGTTTCATATGACAAGACTGAGGAAAATTTCAATTTCGAATGTAAGAAAAAATTTTGAAATTTTACTTGTTAATCGTAAATTGGCATTCATTAACCATGAATTTATGACCAACTTATTTTCATGTGGATTCATATCAGCACCCACTAGGAAGGATATAGAAGGGACAGTTTGAGAGCATCATCATCTTCTTGTACATATTTGGTCCATGATTCTCTACAGAGCAACAGATACACTCAGTTACAAGATAGAGGAATATTTGTATTATTTCTAGAATGCAATAATTTTTGCATTCATAAGTTTAAAGGCTTTAGAATCATAATCTTTAGTTAAGGGTGATATAAATAGGCTTGTACTATGTAAAATTGCAGCAGTTTTACAATCTTTCTTTTGATGTTAGACAACATGAGCAGTTCATAAGGCATGCAAAATTATTAGCTTCAATGCAAGGAAACTAGAACTCAGGAAAGACGCGTTTTCATAAAGCTAGACTTCAGGTCTGCTTCCTTAATTCTGAGACCTGTGTTCTTTTTCACTCTTAATCCTTTAAGTAACCATGGCATCTTTTCTTTTCTTTTACTATTCTTATTAATGTTAAGAATAACTTCATCTCTCTAACACACCCTGAAGACTCTTCCATGTTCTGGTGGAGCATTGCGTGAGGTCTATTTAGATCTGTTGGTAAGATCCACCTCGGGCAGGTGGAGCCTACCTCGAGCCTAGATTCACATTTCTAGTAAATTGTGGTTAGGATAGCATTACAGTAAGGTTCCAGTGGAACAACAAAGGGATTGGCATTTGGTGCTCAAGGAACTTGGAGAACAACAGCTTTGTCATTATGTTTGTCATTATGTATGGATCTGACAACTCTAGGTTAGACTGAAAGGAACCCAGGGCTTCCCTTAGATTTCTAGGGGTAGACTCTAGATGGATTTTATATTGATTTATTTGGCTCATGAGCTCATTTTTAATGTGGTAGCACTGTATCTAATCACCTTACTGTTCAGACACATGAACTGGGGTCTTAGAGCAAAGCTGAAGATGCCAGGGGGTCCATATAAAAACATGGCAGCTAGGGGTAAAGTGACTTGCAATGTCATTGTGACATAAGGCAGGGTGACATCATTCTGTGGGACCATCATGGGCCCTTATATACCATAGTTGACAGTGCTTCATGTATGCAGACCTGTTTAAGGAACACAGTAGGCACTATCAAAGTAAAGGTTAAATGTCATGTTGATGATGGTACAAGGACATGAAGAAGGAAAACCTTCCTTTTTGCTTCATGCCCTTACATCCATCCCTAGAGCCCACAAGCCATCAGTGATATACCTAACATACCTCAGACCATAGAAGTATCCAGAAAAGTCATTGCTGGGTCTTCTCTTGTATGTGGGCTATGGGACAGTCAGGTGTGGAATATGACTTTAGCTCTAGTCCGATGTTTCGTTACAGTGAATGAGGCTCTCTTCCTGTTAAGTTTGATGGAAACTTCTCACCAGGCTACGCTCTAGGTATCTGTTCAACCCAGTTGTAGGCCATGAAGGACATCCTCATTTCTTATGTCTTAGAAATGTCTCTAGTAGGAACCTAAGAAATTACAGAGATATTTACTTCATTTGACCTAGCTTTGTACATACTTTCTGAGTACTCAATAAGGATTAAGAAAAGCCGTATACTAGTTACTTTTGCTGAACTCTTACAGAGACATCTGTTCTGTACAGACAAAGGATAGTCCTAGGCTAACCCAAACTTCTGATTGCATTTGCATATGTGTTTCTTTGAGTGAAAAATCAAATGTCTCTGGGCTCCGCTCTTCTCAACTGTGAAATAGAAATTATACCTTATGAAAGAAAAATTGGTACATAGAACAAACAATTCCTAGGATTCCTGGGATATTTCCAGGCACAAGAATAAAATTTTCTTAGGAAGATTGGGATCTATGGTGTTTCGTTGGGCAGAGGAAGAGAAGGAAATAAATTTGAGGGAATGATTTAGGTTATTGAAATGAAGACTCTACTGAACCACACAGGATGAATTAGTTCAGATGTTCAGGGATGTAGGGGGGATTGAATGAGGCAATGAGTGGACTCTATTCTTGAAAATAAAAAATACCAAACAGATATTGGCAACTCTAATATTATAATCTATTTCTTTTTATAAGTGATTTATTTTTAAGCTTGTTGTTACCTTGGAAACACAAAACCATTTCTTACAGCTTCTGAGTAAGGTGTTTTTCTCTTCTGACTTCCCTGGGCTCTGGTGTTCACTCTTAAGCATCTATACTTCACCTGCTTACAAGGAGGTGCCCTTCTCTGTGTGGTACCCTTTCACTTCTTGAAGCCCAATGCCTTTACTGTGACATTTCTCTTCTTTAATGTTATGAGATAAACTCATGCTATTTTCAATATATGGCCTCATTTTTACATGTCATTAGCCCTATTCAATAAAACCAACAATTCATACAACTTTTTGCGTGTTGGAGTCCTGCTCTCTCTAGCTCTATATTCTTTTTGCTAATAAACCCTCTGGAATCTAGAGATAGTATCCCAACATGACAATTAGGCTAATAATTACATTCTGATAACCTTGAAAAGCAGGCCTGGTGTCAGCAGGCTCACCTGGGGTGGAAGCATTGAAGAAAGGACTACCTGTCTCATTATTTCTCCCTCCAGAACAGAGGAATAAGTGTCCAATTTCTTACTGGATAAATAAACAACTCAGGATTTGGTTTAAAGCAGAATTATAATTAATGTAAATGTAACTTATTTCTATACTGCAAAGAAATGAACTACCATTTCTTTTCTTTTTTATTGTTTTGCCCACTGGTTGACATTGGTGACATAGTAAAATGAGTTGGTTGGCTTTTGTTAACCTGATACAAATCTAGACATCTCAAATGATACTAGGATATCGAAAATGATAAATTTTCTCCATCAGACTGGCCTTTGGGCATATCTGTGAGGGCATTTTTTTTTATTCTGATTGATGGGAGAGGCCTGTGTCCATTGTGAGCAGTACCACTCCTGGATACTCAGTCGTGGGAGCTAAGTATGAACTTCAGAGCAAAGGCATAAGTAATGTTCTTTTATAATTTCTGCTTCAGTTCCTGCCCCAAATTCCTTCCATAAGGCACTGTAACATGGATGTATAAGCCAAATAAACCCTTTGTTCCCGAAGTTGCTTTTGTTCATGGGTTTGATCATAGCAATAAAACAAACCAACAACAACAAAACCCACAAACAAACAAAAAATAAAACTGGCACACAAGATCACATGTCTTGGGACATGCCATATTCTGTTACACAGTATTACCCAGCCCCTTTTTATACATCTGTCTTTTGCAATCCTTCAGAGAGTTTCCACTTCTTGTGCCTTTAAAAAACTCAAAGCTAGTCATTGCTGCACAGAGGCATCCTTCTAGAGGTGGAGGCAGGAGGATTACCAGTTTGAGGCTAGCTCCAGTTATTTAATGAATTTGGTACCAGCCTGAGTAATTTGTGAGAGATTATCTAAAAAACCAAAACAACAACAGCAAGATAAACAGACAAACAAACAAACAAATCAAATGTGTGTTTCAGCCCAACTTCATCCTGCAAAAAGAATTCAGGTTTCTGTATTTTTTGTTTATTTGTATTTGCATTTATTATTATTATTACTATTATTATTAATTAGAAAAGTCAAAGGATAGCTAGTCCTAACTTTTATCAATTCTTGTCCTAAGGAATATCAAATTTGTTGAAAATTGAGATGTCTGGGAAGGACTTTCACATAGAAAAATATCACACCAGGAGAATCTTCAGGATCTCATTGAGCTAATCAGTTCTGTGAGTTTGTCAGTGAGATGACATATCTCACAGGTAGTCTGCTTTCCCTGTCTTGTCATTTGTAGTGTCAGTGGACACTTGGAAAGACTTGGGCTAATTTATTGGAGGTTCACTGCTTATGGGTGACTCATCTGCACAGATTATAGGATCAGACAAGTAGCAGAAAAGCCCATTTTTTTCCCATTGTAGTCACTGGCTAAATAACAGCAGGAGGACTCTACATGGTTGTTTAGAAGTGATTTAGTTTTAAACTAAATGGTTTCCAAAAACTTATCTAGAATAAATGCCTCTAATACATGAGCTCCCTGCTCATAATACTTAGTAAAGTAATCTTTTAAACTGAAAATATAGCAGGCTAGAAAGTTTATCGTCTGTCTCCTTGGTGATTTAGGGACCATGAGGACTGACAGGGATGTTCACAGACAAGTAATATTAGAAGAGAGGAATTAGTGCAATGTTAAATGGCAAGATTTAGAAAATCTCCCTCTTCTCTGAAGACAGCCCTCATCTTTGGAGCCATTAACAATCCCAGTATTCTATGTTGGGACCTATGAACTCAAGGCTGAGGCCTACAGTGATCAAGTTCCTCTTGGTGTTTAGCCAGAAAGACTTTTTTTTTTCTTTCCTACAGGTGCTGTCTTCCAGGCTTGGCTCAAGACTTGTCTGTAGAGAAATCTCTAAGCATAGCTGCATGTACTAAAGGAAGAGAGCCAACAGTGGAAGTTTACTTAGAAAGTCCACTATTTAAACAAAAATTAGGGCTAGAGAGACATCTCAGTAGTTAAGAGCAATGATGGCTCTTTGGTAGGACTCTGGTTTGATTATCAGCACCCACATGGCAGCTAACAGCTAAATGACATTCCAGGTACAAAGGGACCCAATTCCCTCTCCTGCCTTCTGTGGGTACTACATGCCTGTGGTGCACAGACAGTAAAAATGAGTCTCCAAAATATGTAAAAATTAACGTGAAAGTAAAGATAATCAAGAAACACTGAGAAAATCATCCAAAGAGAATTTTTAAATTCCAAACAGTGAAAAAAAATCTACCAGTATCTTCTTCTTACATCTTAGAGAGGAGTTAACACAGCTGAGCTTGGGAAAAAACTGGTAATTTGAACCAGGAACCGCAATAGAACCTGAGGCGCCCCCTTCATTAGAAACTTCAGAGAAAGATAGTTTTAAAGGCTTTGAACAGCCAACTAGAAACTCATTGGAGAAAGTCAGGAAAATCACATGTGTTCAACCTCTCTAGTTTTTTATTATAGTTTATTATTTCCTCCCTCATTGGTCATATTGCAACTATTCTTAGAGATTAGTGCTACAAAAAGTTCAAAGTTCATTTTTGCTTTGAATCACACAGGAAGACATTTTGGCTCTGATATAAACTAAACTTCTTAAGATTTCTTTCTTTCACTTTATACACATGAATGCTTGGCCTTCATGCATCCAGGTGCACCATGTTGTGCCTGGTGCCCATGTAGGTAAGAGGAGACTATCTGATCCTCTAGAAATGGGGTTACAGATGGTTGTGAAGCACAATGTGGGTTCTGGGAACTGAAGCCAGGTCTTCTGCAAAAGCAGAAAGTGATCTTAATCACTGAGACTTCTCTCCAGCCCTATGATAGAATCTTCAAAATAAAACCCTGGATACAGGGAGAGCAAAGAAAAGTAGAAATCCTCAAACTTTGGTATGTCAAAGATTATTATAAATTCTCTGGCTAAAAACTCAAATTCTATTTGACATCTTTAAAGTCAATTAATATAATACTTTAATAACTTTGCTTATCATTGACTATTTGTTTTTGCTAAAACTTGAGAGAGTGTTGATATCTAAGAATAAATAATAAAAGAATTGTGACTTTCTATGCATCACTTTACTGAGTGAGTATATTTTATGTGGTGCTAACTATAGGCAGAAAACCAGGAGTATTGAAATTGGTAGGGAACTTGAATTTGAACATTAGCATAAAATCAAAACAGATTTATTTTATTATTGTTTTTATGTCACCTCCACCAATCTTGATGCTTTTAAATTCAGTCAAAATGACAAAAAGGCCTAAGCATCACCAGGTGGTGTTACAAACCCAGTTGTTCTGGAGAAGTCATACGAACGGAGATAAGAGGCAGTCCGCAGCCCCTTTCCTGTTAGCCAGAGATGCTTTTGGTGGGTTTTTAACTTATTTTTATTTTTCTTTTCCTCTTCAAGAATGAAAATTTCAATGCAGCTTAGTTACACGTTGACAGATTCACCGGCTCTTAGGGTCAGATGGGAGATGATGTGACTTTTGATCATGTTTTCTGTTTTCAGTGAAGTTTGCTTATTTGTATTTTACAGATGTGGTGATTAAAAAGCAGGGGGAGTGAGACAGAATCATCTTTGTAGCAGTACAATCAATGTCAGAGCACCAAGAAGTCTGCTCAGGCTCTGGAAGCCTGGTGATCAGGTCTCCTTTCACAGCAGAAGAACCATGGATCTGATCAACTGTCTTAGGCTAGTCTACAAAATGTATGAACATTAACTAGTGTCCCGATTTCTTTTCTTTTCCTTTTCCCTTTTTCTTTTTAGCAATGACTTAAAATATAAAATTAAAATCATGACACATTCGGCTGCTTGGATCCCTTTCACACCAAAACTCTTTCAGGTCAAAAGGATTTGGGGCCATATTCCTACTTCAAATATTTTAAAAATATTTTAAAAGTAATTTCATGACATTATATATATATATATATATATATGCATATATATATGCATATATATACATATGCCACTTTATGTATTTACATACATGTATGCTGCTTCTTGTATATATAAAGTTTTATTATTGCTAAGTGAATTATTTCTGTGGAGGATGAAAATAAAAGCTCCATCATATTTAAGAAGTAAAAATGTGAAAGAATTTTTGAATTTCATGGAGGCTATTTTGCAACACTTCCACAATATGCTAAGCTCAATATCCTGCTTTAGCTTTAACAACATATACTTGAGTGGTCACATTTTAGGTTTATGGGGGAACAATGAATGTAAAAGAAACATAAAAGACTCCGCCAATGCTTGACATCTGACCTTTAATCATTTCTTGGACTTTACTTTAAGAACATGACAACTCTGTATAAAATGTGTGTCCATGCATGAACACAATCTCTCCCTCTCTCTCTCTCTCTCTCTCTCTCTCTCTCACACACACACACACACACACACACACACACACACAGAGTTGGGGTGTCCTTAGACTTAATAGTCAATAGGAAAGGCCCTCTTTAGCAATTATTCTCCAGAAATGAAGGCTCGGAGGACCTGGCCTGTCACATGTCTCCTGAGGTCAGAGCTACTACAGAAGGAGACGAAGTCTGAGGCCCAAACTGGTGACTTACTTTTCTGCTTTTTCTGGACATTAAAACGAGCCAAGAATGGTGTGCCTTAAACAAATAAAGATTGAACATGCGTGTCACAAGATTCCTGGCGAGCCAGGAAACAGATCCAGCCTTGAAGCTGCTCTCTTGATTGCAGGCTCTGACTCAGAAGCCCTACAGAGCTGTGTGGCCTGGAAAAGCCCCTCCTCTGCCTTGTTTTGTCTTCCCTAGATGAGAGAGGGTAAAGAAAGTCTGGAAATCTGACCCAACTCAGGCCAATAAAGGGCTTTTGTCTGTGAGCCTGACCACAAACGATTCATTAACATCCCAATGAAATTTTTTTGTCAGGATCCCACCCCCATCTTTAGAGAAATAAACAATTCGAAACAAAACTGAAGTCCAAGTGGAATCAATTCCCTCTTCAAACTCATACTGTCTACCGCATGTAAAGATATTTATTTCCCCATGACAAAACCGTTGTATAGATTTACTTCCATAGGCATGTTCTTAATTAAGTTTACAATCTGTTTTGTCAAAAGTAAAACAGGGAAAAAAATCTTTCCAAAATGTCTCTAGTTAATCTTTAGTTAATAGCTAAGTTATATTAAGAAAAATAAAAGCACATATGCTTTATTTGTATGCCCAGTAGGTGAATAATTATGTCCTTATCTTAATGTTAGGTAGGGTTATAGTTTCATATATTCCAAAAGAGTTCAAAGGAAATTAGTAATTCTTCTTTAGAATGTAATCCTTTATTCCTTAATGCTAACTAAAGGTAGGTATCAATTTTCGAGAGAAGTATACACTGAATTTCATCTCTGTTGTATTCTTCCCTAAGAAGCATCGGTAATGCTTGACCTTTTAATAACTGACTTCAATTTAAATTAGAAAATACCAGTGGCATTAAATTATATTCACCATTTATTAATATAACATTTAAACTCAAGGAAAATGCCAGATTCAAAATTTCTGACAATGAAAATTCATCCTAACCAACCGTTGTCTATCTATGCCCTTTGTAAGAAACACAAAAGCAGATGAGCTGTCTTGTGTGCTGGCATTTTTCAGTGTCATCAGCAACGCCCATCTCTCTACTGGAAAGGCTTTCACCAGATTTACCTTATACTTCTATGATGAAAAAAAGGGTTCTCTGCATGTCCAACTCAAGGGGTAAAATAATACACACTCCCTTTTAAGAGCAGGGGACTCTAGAAATAATCTCTTTCACAGGGAAAGAATTCTTTGGAGTCATGATATGGTAGTGGTGTAAAATGTCAGTTCTAGATATTAACGTGATTTAAATTTACCCTCCGATAACCAGGGTTAATCTTCAACTCCCGCTTTAATTGCCTCTGTTCCCTTCAGTACCTGTGCTTTTTGTGGTACTTGGAACAAAAGAGACCCAAGCCCTGGGATCTGACAGCAGCATGGCCAAGTGATTAAGACAAGAGGCTGACCGGTAGAATGCTGCGCTGCTCCAAACTCAAGCATTTCTTGGAAACCCGCCCGCAGATAGTGGGACTATTTTTAGCAGCCTACCTCCAGGTTAAAGTAGCTATTAGATATCCAGATACACCCCCCTCCTCAGGGGCCCCTTCAGATGCAGTAAAATAGAACATAAAAGAGTGTAATTGGATGATTACAGCTAAGAACTGTAATCAGGAGCCGTAGGGTCCCTCTCTCTCCTAAGTGCTCTGGGACATAGCCCCAGGATGACTCTTTACCTTCCAGCCCAGCCAGCGGTAGCTGGTTTTAAGGCAAGGGTTGCAGACCCCTCCCTCCCTATGCAGCTCCTCAGAAAAGTCCATATTGGGGTTGTCTTCTTTTCACACATGCCGGGTACCAGTGAAGAGCATGGAGCTTGCACATCTGTGTACAATCTTCTGTGCCAGGGCCAGTTTATTCATGCAGTCACTTCAACAGACGTATGAAGTTGGCATTATTGTGTGGCAAGAGGGTAGTGGCTGGAGACCAGAACATCAGATTAACCAGAAGTTCAAGCAACAGAAACTTGGTGAGAAAAGCAGGTAGGTGTATGAAAACACACTCCACAGCGTTATACACCCTGTGGCCCTGAGCAGTAGAGGTACTTTTCCTCTGCCGACTGGCCTACTCCTATTCTCTGGAATGCTTTAATAAGCATAATAATCTTTAATAAGCTGCCTCTATTTCTAACCAGATCTCCCTGTCATGATTTCTCATCCTGGGACACAACAGTGCCAAATGAGTTGCCCTCAGGAATTCAGATCTCTGACCCATACTGTGGTGGTTTAAATTAGAAATGTGCATCAGCCCCACTGCTCCGGTATTCGAATACATACGTGCTGGCCAATGGGCAGAGCTCTTTGAGAAATGGTGTAGCCTTATTGGAGGAAATATTTCACTGGGGTAGTCTTTGAGAGTTTATAGTCCACCCTACTTCTCTTTGCTTCCTCTTTGTGGTTGTACATTTGATCTCTTAGTATCCTGCTGCCAACCACCACGGACTCCCAACTGTATAGACTGTCCTGGAATTATAAACTCACATTAGGCCTTCTCCCTATAAGTTGCCTTGGTCATGGTGTTTTAGAACAGCTACAAACAAGTTACTAATATGGGCACTGTGCATATTTTTCTTTCCCTTATCCTTATCCTATTTTTCAGATACTGAATAAACAACCCCCTGCCCTGCCCTCCCCCCTCCCCCCGCAGCCCTCCAACCCGCGTGCTTCCTTTAGGACCCTGGGCTTTCTCAGTCCTTCTCCAAATGCCTCCTCAGTTTTTACCATACAGCCATTTGCTGACTTCCATTGCTGATCATGCCTGCTTTCCTGAATACTTACTCCAAGAGACATGACTATCTCTCCTTCTCTTCATTTCCTTCATCCGGATACCTGTTGAGATGTATAGCTTGCCTACTCTTTTCCTTTCAAACTATACTGAAATTGTCTTGGAACTTCCTCTGAGTCTGTTTTTAAATTATTTTTTTAATGAGACCAAGGATCCAAAAGGGAACCCCAAATTCTCCAATAACGTTTATCCCATTTTATCCTTGAGCACACTTTACTGCTATGGGCTACAAGTGTGAATTCCTCTCAAATGCATATGTAGCCTCCAGTATGAGGGTAATTAGAAATGGGTGTCTTTGACTAATAAATAGGTGATGAGGGAGGGACCCCATGAATAGGTTTATTGTGGTCTAAAGAAGACTCTATGGGGTCATATTCCCTGTCCACCATGTTAGGATATAGTTTGAAGGCACCATTTTGGAGCAGAAAACAGAATTTTACCAGCACACACATCTGACAGTTTGTTTCATTTGGACTCTTGAGATTCTAGATTTATGAGAAATAAAATTCCTTTCGGTTACAAGCTACCTTGTTCATGGTTTTAGGTACAACGGCCCAAATGGACTGGCTTTCTAGTCAGCCAAGTTCAGTGACTGGCTGGATCACATGGCTAGTGAGTTTCAGTGCTGCACTGGTCTGGGACGAGCCATGTCGTCCTCTTACCTTCTGGTCTTTGAAATTGTGAAGCAGTTTCCACAGCTATAGTGGCCACGAAACGTACGGAAACCAGCTACGTCAAAAAGAGACAAGGCAGTACTCATAACAAGGTCATTGGGAAACAAATTTAACCTGGAGTCGCCATCCTGACGCTCACTCTCCAGTCGTTAGACGGACGCCAGCCACTTGCATTGTGGGTATTTTAGAGGCTATAAACATGGGTTAACACAAATTTCCTACCATGTGCTAGATCCTGTGCTAGGTGAACATATGTCTCACTCAATATATTGAGTGAATAAATTGTCTTACTCAATGTTCTCAAAAAACCTGTGGTCTAAATATATGCCCTCTCCCATTCCACTCATAAGGAAATTCAGACACAGCGACATCAGCTAGTAAACGGCTTGTATTTAGACCCAGTTCTTCTACCCGTCAACGTCCATCTCTGTACCTTCATTAGGATGGAATCATCTGTACTAATACAACCGCAAAGTTGTGTGGCAGAGTTCCTTGGAAACCTGCTCAAGGACAGTTGGATGATGCAGGACCACAGTCTTCAGTGCCATTTGGGACTTGTTTCATAAAACAAGCAGAGCCTCTTGGTCAGCTCTGCAGAGCAAAGACATTGGCCTTGGTGTTATATGAGGGCCATGCACATAAGCCAGCATTCTGCTGCTAAAACTTTAAAAGGAATTAGTAGTGCATGTTTCATTTTACAAGTTAGTGTTTGTTTGTTTTTGATAACATTTCCAAGTGACCAATACCAGGCTTTCATCATGGCCACCTTCTTTTCTGTCTTTTTATACTCCTTTTCTCCCCTTATTCTACTGGTCTCCTTCTTCAATAGTCCCTTTTCTACTTCTCATTAATTTCCTTTTATTTGGCTTTTATTGATTTATTATTTTCAGTGCCACAGGATGGAACCTGGGGCCTGGTGTGCCAGGCGAGCAGTCTACCATGGAGACATGTTGCCAGCCCTGATTGCATATCTTGTGATTATTGGCTTTTCAGGTATGGATTGTTTTGCTTAACCAGATGACCTCCATGTACTCCTCCTATTTTTCTGAAAATAATATAAGCTCATGTTTTAAATGTGTGGTTCGTACTCCATTGTGTATAAGCACCCTATTTTTCTTTACTGACTCATCTGTTGATGGGTATCTTGCCTGTCCCCCTACCTTGGCTTTGTGAACAGTGCTACAGTAAACATGGGGATGCAGTCAAAATCTTCACATGCTGGCTTCATTTACTTTATAAGACAACCCAGGAATGGTATAGCTGGATCATGTGGTAGAGGTAGGACTCTGCTGATCTCTGTATCAGCTGTGCTAATTTAAATTCCTCGTCTTTATCTCTATAACTCCATCAGCATTTGTTATAATCTGGTAACAGATATGCTTACAGGAATGTGCTGAAATCTCAATGAAATTTTGATTTGTATTTCCCAGATGGCCAAAAAGATTGAGCAGAAAAAATTAATTTTTAATGGCTATTTGCCTCATGAAGCTTTGTTTCTTTTACCTTTCTTCAAACTTGATGTATTTTCAAGCTGTAAAATTTTAGCTTCCAAGACTGTACAAACTTCAGTAAGGACATTTCTTATGGATGTTTGTAGCAACTGGTGTAAGAGTGGGTCCCAGGCGAGAGACGACTCTCTTATCAACACAGCAGGGAAAGGGTCATGGACAGCTTGCAGCCTTCCACACTGCCTGGTGATTAGGGATTGTGGTGAAGGATAGAGTCGAGTCGGAGCACCTGAATGAGACTGACAGTGCCCTCCCAGGATGGCAGAGATTCTTCAGAAAGGACAACTGTTGGCATTATTTCCTGAAATTATTTTCTGAATCAAAATCTTATTGTGTGTTAACCTTTCATTTTTACATATACAAGTTGGGCTAAAGACAATTTTTGAAAAAACAGGATCCTTCTCAGTAGCCTTAGCTGGCTGGAACTTACTGACGCACCAGAATGGCCTGAAACATGAAGCAACCCTCCTGCTTCTGCCTCTGTCTTGCCAGGATGACAGGAATGAGTCATCATATTTGGCCCCTGTGTTGTCTAATGGATGATTCACATGTTTAGAAATCATGCTTACATTTAAAGCTTGAAACAAGATCCTGGCTTTGACAGCAAAAGAAATGGATTTGTAAGCAGGAAAGGATTCTAACACAATGGGCACATATTTTTGCTGGACAGAATTTTTGGAAATCTGAAGCTTAGTACTATTTAGAACATCAGTCGGGAGTATAGAAGGCCCAGACTTTTAAAAAGATACCTTTAAAAATGATAACACAGGAAAGGCTCAGAAACTATACACACCTAACAGCTGGTTATGCATAGGGAAAGAGGATGCTCAGTCTCTTGTCTGTCTTTGGTAAAAGTGTTTAGATGAACAACATAGTACCTTATACATAAATATAATTACCAGATAAGAAAATTCATGCATTTATCTCACAACTTTACCTGATGTGCACATGTGTGTTTGTGTCTGTGTGTTCATAAAGAACACTTTGAAATCTGCCACAGCAAATTTCTAGAATATGAGACAGCATTATTTATTATAAGTTAAGGCATTAGACTTATTCACACTACAGAAACTTTGTATATTTTAAATGACTTACGGTGGTTTTCTACATTTCCTCTCTTTGGCGACTATAGCACCACTCTCTACTTTTATACTGTTAACATTTTTCCATTTTATATATTAAGGAGACCATAATTTTTTTTTTAAAAAAAAAATTCTTTTATGTTTTGAGATTTAATTATATCGTTGCCCCATTCCCTTTCTTATAAACCCTACAATGCACGCCTCATGGCTATCTTTCAAATAAATGGCAATTCAACTGTTGTCTGAAGGAGCTTAGGTAGGTTAGCTAATGGCTTAGTATCAAAGCACTCCATTATCTCAATCGCGAAGAAAGCAAAGGTTTAGTGATTGTCATGCGGCCGGCCCCTTGGAGATTGGCAAAGAGCTCTGCTTTGTATCATTACCATCCTGTCCTCAAGCAGGGATTCCTGTACCAGATACCCCACTGGTGACCAGAGCCATAAAACAACCAGCAAAAGACTCTCCAAGCTTCTGGTTATTATTAACTACTGGTAAGTTTTATTTTGAATTTTTATAAATTATTTGGTTTGAGAAACTGCAAGTGAAAACTACAAAGCACATTTCTGTCTGTAAGGCAAAGACTGTAGATATGGGGAGCTGGTTAGTATCAACTGTTGTAGAGTTCATGAAATAACTGATACTTTTAAAATTAAGTATGTAATGGTGAAGAGTTAGGTAATTCCAAACTGACTTCATTAAATAAATATCTATTAGGTTCTTCAAATAGATCACAGCATATAAATATAGTTTAATAAAGCAGAGAAGTGAATAACATACATTCATCCAATATTTGCATATAAAACATATATTTCATTCTGCAAACTAACACTCGAGTTAGCTCATCCCCAAATATCAATAAACAATTGAGTTACATTATGGCCTGTATCTACATCTCTACTATCTCATCCAAATTACCACAATCTTAGTAGCTTTCAAATACCCACAAAACTGTCTTTTACTGTATGCTAGATAAAGCTTTGGGGTAGTTCGATGTGCCTGGGTTCTGTGCATTGTATCTCATGTGTTGGGTTGAGTTGCTATTCTCTTCTGTATTTGAAGTCTTCTTGCAAATTTACTAACTTTGGAGGAATCCATTTCCTTATACCACTCAGCTGGGGCCTTCTTTTCTAGATGATTGCTAACCATGAATGTCCAGTGACACTTCAGACCATGATCATTTTCTTGCCTGGTGGCCTCTAGAAAGTAACTCACAACAGGGGTACATGCTTTCTTGTAGGTCTGTTGGAACATGTATCTCTGACTTCCTTTTTCTCAACTAGTTAGAAAACAATCAAACAACAAACAAAAACCCCAAACCTGTGTTTTGAAGTGGTTATGAAGGAGGTCAGACCTACAAGGGAATGTCTCTAGTGCAGGGACCAATAGACTTGGGGGCTTAACTCTATCTGCAGAATTCTTTCACAGCCTAACTAGAATAGGGTTTGGAATGTGTTAATATCAGGAGCTAGAAACTGTGGGGACTATTAGAACTCTGATTAGCATAGACTTTTATATCATCAGGGGCTTATGGTATCACAAAAGGCAAATTAACCATAAGATGTATATTGCATGAAATACACATTTCATGGGATGTGAGAGACTTCAGAAATAAAAATCTGAAGGACTGGGAAACCATATTTCCACGAACCATCACAGACTATGGTAGGAGGGCAGGAGGATGACCTGAAGGTAACACATGAAGCTTGCAAGGCCTATTTCTTCAGATTTCTTCTGATATATCTGAGATTGGAAGTTAAGAGATTCAATTTTTGAAGTATAGATAATATACCCTGAAATGATGGTCTTTCATCTGTTTTAAGGGGAAGCCAATTAGTTATATAACCTGGAGGCATCAAAACACAAACAAACAAACGAAAAAAAAAAGGAAAGGAAAAGAAATTACTTTTAGTGTCTGTTTTTGTTTTGGTTTGTTTTTTATTTTAAATTGTGCTTAAATAGGACGTGAGTGAACTTTGCAGTGTCACAATCTAAAGGTTATCATGTATTTAATTTTCCTACGGAAGGATTGCTGTGGTAAAGCCTACTCTAGACTCATGGAGTCTGCTGTGGGAAGTACATCCAACCAAGGGCAGCTTTCCTTTGGAGTTGGTTCTGCCTGTTCTGTGATTCCGAATCCGTCCTTATGAATATCGCTGAGCTGATCAAACACTTAGCTCCTAGGAAGGCTACTGCAGCAGAATCCTGCCAGGAACTGAGTAGGTCCTCAAATGAGGTAACTGGAGAGGCTTTGTCTTTTTATTTAACAAAGATGTGAGCAAACTTTGGGGTCTATAAGGATGGTGGGTTGTTTCTCTAGACTGAAAAAGAAGAGGAGTCTGGGTCTGAGAACCCGGAATGCGATTTTTGGAGTCCCTGATAGGACTGTGGATTGGGATAAGAAGTTGTTACAAATGCATAGAAAGTAGGGAAAGAAGTAGAGGAGCTTGAGCTCTTTATCACCACTCTTGCTGATCAACTATTTGTCAACTTGATGCAAGCTTGGGTGGTCTGGAAAGAGGGAACTTCAACTGAAAAAAAGTGTCTCCACTGCAGTAGCCTCTAGGCAAGCTTATGGCACATTTTCTTGATTAATGACTAATGTGGGTGAGTCTAGTTTACTGTCACCCCTGGGCATTCTGGGCTGTGTACAAAAGCCAATGCAGCAAGCCACGGAGCACCAACTATCAAGCATCAGTTACTGCCTTCAGGCTCTTGACATGGGTTACTACCCCAACTTCCCTTCATGGGTGGATTGTAAACTGTAAGATGAAATAAATAATTTCCTCTCCAAGTCGTTTGTGGTCTTGCCATGTCACAGCAGCAGACACCAAACCAGTATACTGCCCTTCTTATCTCTAGTCACAGGGGGAAAACATCCGCTGAGCTAGTCATGGGAAGTCAGATTTCTGAGGCAAGAATGTTGTGGGGGAAGGTAGAGAGATCCAGTGAATCAGAGATATTCAGTACAGTTTCCTAATCCATATATCTGGGCTGTGTCAGGGCCATAGGTTCTGTGACTCATGAAATCTGTGTCTTCCCCATGTGATTTCACACAGGGACTCAGCCAGTATTTGGACACAGCCTTCTCTAATAATGCACTGATGCTAATGTCTTTCTTACTACATTATGGCTTCCTGATATAGCAAGAGGTAGCCTATCCACTTCTGTAGTCTGCATGTCAGTGCTTAGTTCATGGCAAGCAATTAGCAAATGCTTATGCAATTGACACCTATGGGCTCAGTGGTAAACTAATATTAAAGTCCTATAAATACACTGCGTAATGGGGAGATACACAAACACACAGTACTCTCATTGCTTTCAGACACACACTGTGTCCTAGGAGCAGATGGGGGCAGATTTATGTCCCCTCTGCTCCCAAACTCCTGATACTAAGAAAAATCTGAATTTCCATTTCCATCAATTTTGAGTGGGACTGATTACCCATTCTCTAAACCTGTTCACAATGGAGGAGTGACAAAAACAGGACAAAGGAACCCTGAGCAATGAGCAATGAGCAATCCCAGAGCAGTTGGTTGCCTGTGGAATTAGGTGGCCTTGGGATGTGATATGAGCCTTTTCCTCATGTGGGATCTAGACTGCCAAGCAGAGCCCTGAGTGTGCTTAGTTTATGGAAAAAAAATGTTATATTTTATTTCTTGACATTTTCAAAGCCCTAGGTAACGATGCCTGTGGTCAGTGTGATTGATGATAATTGTTCCAGTTCCCGAAGAATCACATGCTGAAGAGTCACAGGCACTGCTAGTCTGGGGGAAAAATGTAAATGTCATAATTTGGTTAATTGGTTTAGCATGCACTTCTTCCACATGTCTGAAAGCAAATGTAATTGAGGGCTGTGGTTTCTGGGGCATGGCCAGCTGTACAATGTGACTAACAACTGAGGAAAATATCATGGGTTGTCACATGGTAAAAGATCTTTTATCTTTTTATTTACCTCTTTTGAAAACACGAAGGTTATTTTTTTAACTTTTTAATGTTTCAGTATTTAAGTATGTTACTGAAGTATGAAAGAAGAATTATGAAAAAAAGCACAACCACTGGATTACCCAATTTGAAAAACAACATAAAATGCATTTTTAAGTCATATGACTGGAGCATGCCAACCCAGAGTTTCCTATTTCAAAATTGAATTTGCAAGAAGAGAACAGCTCTTGCAATTCTTTAAACATTTTGATGATGATAAGGGTCTTTCTCAAGAAAACCTATATCAGGAAATTCAAATACTAGTTTAAAATATTAATCTGTCCTTGCCTTATGATCTAGAACATAACTCTATTCAGAAATCCCAAGAGCAGTGGTGAGGTGACCCCTGGGTTCATATGCTGTTTCTAATTGACAGGATAGGAATTTCATGATCTCAAGATAAGTTTACAAACTAGCCAGTCCCCTCCTACCTTCGCCACCATTTTCCCATAAACACTCTTTGTGTTGAGAACAAAGTAAAAAGATA
>JADRCD010224572.1:5490-34893 GCA_019843815.1 Montemys delectorum | reverse complement strand
CTTGTTAGAGCACCTGGGAGTGGAGCTTCCTCTGGGTGTTGTGGGACTGTCTGTGGAGCTTGCACCCAAGGTCTGCTCAGGGCACCAGCTCAGACAGACAGGAAGAAACTTGAGCCACTGGGCTGGTGGAGTTCTTGTGTGCCTGGTCCTGCTGGTCCCAGTTATTCCCGGTATTCAGACAGATGTTGTGTCCTCCTCATCTCTGATGCTGGGCCCACAATTTCTTTATCTATTTATTTGTTGATGCTACTCAGGCTGATTCCATGACCTGACTACTATGAATAGTCTCATAATAAACATGGCATGCAAGTATCTCTTTAGTAAGCTGACTTAAAGTGTTTGGGGTAAACATCTAGAAGTGGCATACCTGTATTATACAAAAATTCTATCCTTAAAATTTCTGTGGAATTTCCATATTGATTTCCAAGCTGGATCAACTAATTTATGTTCACCTCAACAGTATGCAAGACTGCCTCTTGCCTTGTGTCTTTATCAACATTTATTGGGTTTTTCTTTCTTGATGATAGTCATTCTGATTGGGGTGAGATGGGATCTCAGTGTTATTTTGATTGGCATTTCCATGATAATTGATGATATTGACCATTTTTAATGTATTTAGTGGCCACTTGTATTTATCTATTTAAAAATTGTTCTGGTAATTTGCTTAGCTCTTTTTCTTTCAGTTGCTCACTTTTCTATGTTTTCTTACATCTCTGTCTCTAAAGATGATGCTTAGTCTATTAGAGATGGCCTACCATGGACAATAGTTTGCTTCTCATATTTAACCCTTCAGCCCCAACATGCCCACCTGGAACTCTGCTTATATATGGAGAGTCACACTTTTCTTACCTAGGTTACCCCTTTCATCTTCCTGTCTATTCATGGGTCGTTAATTGCTTCACATCTGGTCTTCTAGCTGGTCTCAAGTCTACAGTGGTCAAAATTCTACATTACCAGTGATTTTATCCATAGTATGTAGTAGAAACTCAATTCCATATTAAAAGAGCTGGTGATCAAATGAATGGCCAACAATAAAGAATAGCACTGCTTGGCTGTAACTTTGTGAACAGTGTTCAGTGATCCTGGAATGAAAGGAAACAACCATCATGTTCTGGGGTCACCTATTGGCATTGCTTTCCAATAAGGAAGAACACTGAATGAGAAGTGTTATTGAGTGACAGGTTCCCCATGGACTAAGGGGAACTCTTCAGAGAAAGATTGTGAAGTAGCAACTAGCTTTCCTCATTGAAGATTGGCTTTTCCATCCACTTTAATATTTTCTAGCACTAAAAATTTCTCCTTATGCTTTCATAGATGCTTGAACACCATGCTAAACAACGAAACAAGCAAGAACCCCCTAGTTTCCTTTGGAAGACTATTCCTAAGCCAGTGATAGAGTCATTGCTCTATCAGTCCATGACTTACACATGGTATACTTTGGTCTTCTCAAGAAGTTGGTCAGTGCAGTGTATGAAATGCTTGGTAACACTGTAGGGAATATGCATGAAAGATTACTGCATAGTTAACTCAAAGAACAGAATAATTCTTGGTGACAAGCCAAGTGACTGTCTCTTATTGCCTCATCTTCCATGCCTCATCATGCCTCCACTGTGCATGATGTTTAAGGATTATTTTTATCCACCACAAGATTGTGAGTTCCATATTTGATTTTTTTTTCAAATGTATCCTCAACTCCTACACAGGCCTTGGCTTTAATGAACAAAAGAATGAACAAAAGCTCTGAAGCACAACTTCAGTGAACACAAGGTCCAGATGTCTGTGAGAGGAATCTCTGATTGAGACAGTGGCAGAACAGCCAAAAGGGTAAGAAATGTGGTGTACAGTCGAAATGAATGTACAGTGACTGCCTTGGGCCAAGGTCGCATACATTGGTGTTTCTTATATTAGCTTCTGGTCAGCCTCATTCTGCCTGGATTTGTTCTACGATGGTTGAGAAAAACAATCAGTTTTGGTTTAGTAAGGTTTGGTAGCCCTAATAGTATACTTTGGATTACAAATGGAGCCTTTGCTCAGTACTTCCTTGGTGTCTTCATTCTTAAAGCTTGCATCACAGTAGGGGAAGCACCTAGCTGAGAATACAGCTGACATGTCGTGTCAGCAAATGAGGCACTGTGCTAGACCCTGGACTATTACACTGAGTCAGATGGAGTTCCTGGCCACATAGATCTTATATCTTACCATTTAGTAAGCCAGATGACTTTGTTTAGGCCAAATAAGCATGGAAAAAATGCAAGATGGAAGAGTCCTGTTATAATCATAAGAGCCAAAAATTTGTTATTTGTTATCAAGGACATGATAATGTACCGTGAACTAGAAGTGGAAATCTAGTGTGGCATGGCAATGGAGAAAGTCTGTGTAATATCAGTCTGTATTGATGAAAATGTATAGGTATGCTATGTGCTTCAAAGGAGTTAATAGCCCAGTTACACTTAGGGCTGGTCAGTCTGCAGTTAGAGTATCGTGTTTCCTTCTGGGCACCACATTACCCACATTTTAAGGGGATAAATCAGAATGTGTCCAGAGAGGGTTGGTCAGGAGAGCAATGGGGCTAGAAGCCATTATACAGAGAACTGAATGATCTAGTGATGTTTACTCTGAGAATAAAGACTTAGATAGGAGATTCATAGAATTTTCAAAGACTTGTTATATGGACATAAGTATGAGTCTCCTTGTGCATTGCCCAGAGAGTACTCTTGTGACAGCAGCTGAATAAATGGTGGAGAGGTTGGGGATGATCTTTAGTTCAAAATGAGCAGAAACTCACTTGATATTCACCATCCAACTGTGGACCAGAAGTGATCCCTTACTAGAACTTCAGATTCTTTTATTCCCTTTGCCTCCCCTCCCTGGAGCAAACATTTGGAGATTTCTTTTTCTTAACTGTAATAGAATGAAACTGTAGAGTCTCTCTCTGTCCATATAACTGAGAGGTAATATTGACAAATAACACTAGGACAAACACTTTACAGAATTGACACTTAAGCTATCCATCAGAGGATGCTTCCATCAGACACATGAAGAAACAAACCTTAGACAGCTAAGTGGAAGAGGCTGGCTGGTCTTCTGGACTTCTGCTTGTCTACTCTGGTGCTGTGATCTCTCTAGCCTCACTGGTCTCTCCATCACTAAAATACACATCCATCCAAAAAGGCAGCATGTGAGGTGTGCTTAAGGAGGAGGGCATTTTCCAGTAAATGAGGTAGAGTAGAAGCCAGCATGTGGCTTCTTGGGTGTGTTGAAGACAGTGGGATTCAGTGTATCCCCAGAACCTGGCAGCACTTGTCATGGCGCAGAGTGACTGTGTCCATAGTGTCTTTGAGAAAAGAAAGCAATGCTCAGCTTCATACATTCCTATGTATGGCGGGTCATTTTTTGTTGTTTTTAACTTTCTCATTTCACTGGGGTCCAGTTATCCCATTTTAATCATGTCTTTGTTACTGTAAGTAGGACTAAGCTTTACACAATGAATAAAGTAACTGAAAAGCTTCTTCCACTTAAAAAAAGAAAAAGAAAAAGAGAACACTTTTGTGACTCACCCAATATAAACCACAACCCAATAAAGCCACGATTAAAGTGGATGTAGACTAAGTCTCTCAGTGAATGGGGTTTTGCTTTCTGTTTTCAGGAGTCATCCCAGTCCTTTGATGTATGTTGGGCCCTCTTGCTCACTGCCTTCTGTTCTTACTTGACTCTTTTCTGCCGTGAATGTCATGCCTGCCATGGCTTGGCTCAATCTTGGCTAGCAGAAGATGGAGGGAAAGGCTTCCCGGAACACATGGAGCAAAGTCCGGAAAATGACCCAAGTGAAGGTAAGCCCAGGAGAAGAAGATTCGCAGCATGGCCCTTCCAGCTGGATGCTCTCCTGTGCTGACTTCATGGCTTCTGGGCTAAGTGACCAACCCCGACTGGGGGGGACTTTTACCCACATTCTTGTCTTCTGGCTCTTGCTCTGCATAGACTCACTTTGTAAAAATTCAAACAACAGCAGCAAAAGAATGAAACACCAGTCTCTAAAACACTGGATTTTCAGAGAAATGTATATTTACCACCTGAGGCTTATGGTCCATGGCACCATTTACCTGAATATAAGCTCTAGAGACTCTCAGAGTGATGTTAATACATGACTTCTGGCACACACAGGCAGGGTTTACTTTGATTCTAATGCTCAGAGAAACTATTTACACAGAGTACTCACCCCATCTGGCCTGATAAACTTTGGGTGGTTTGAATTCTTTGCAATATTTTTTCCCCAGCAAATCTCTTCCTAGGGCAGTCATAAGCCTCATTTTTATTGTGTCCATGATCTTTTTACCCAAAATAGTGATATTTTTTATGTAATGGATCAAAGAAAGATTGTGATTATAGCAGGGACTATTATGAAACCAGAAAGGAGCCAACTAGAGAGAGAAGGAATACCGAGGGTTATTTTTAAATGGCATTCTTCAAATATGACTGACTGTAAATAAACTGTATGTTGTCCTTTGAGGGCAAGAGCCTGGAGTGGAAACACCACATGTGGCCATCAGGAGGTCTGGCACACCACTTCGGAGTGTTTCAAGTGACTCTAGATATGGTTTGGCTGTGGAATTCTTCAGCTTGAGGCTGCAGAAGACAGGCTTTTGCAGAGCCTTGGAAACTACTTGTTTTAGACATGGAACTGTGGCATTTCTTCATTTCTATAGCCATCGCTGATGTCTGTAGCAAGAATTTTGTAAACTGTTCTGGGTTGGGTATAAATAATCCCTCTGGGAAGCTGTGGGATGGTCCTAAAGTCATCTGGAAAGGGGTGGCCTTTCATCTCCCGTTATAAAGAAGATGAACTGAAGAGAGAAACACGTTCAGAATCATGTATAGATGGAGAGCCTGCACTTTGCTTCGATGGTGATGGTCTGTTTGTGACCAAGTCTTTTTTTCTCTCCAAGTAGGACCATTCTTAGTGCTATGTGGTAGGTTCTGTTTCTCTTTCACCTGCCCTACACTGTTCCCTACAACCTGATCTACCTCCAGTTCCCTTTTGGTATGAGTTCCTATTCTGGGGAACTTGGTTAACACTCTCAATACCACTTTCTTCCTGGTATGTTATTGGTCAGACGGGCTCCCTTCTGACTTCTACATTTCCAGGACAAGACCTCTGAGAACATGAGTCAGGAGATTTAAGATTAGATCTCCAAGACTGCTACCTAAGTCTACCTTAGACTCTAAGAACCAAGGGAAACGAACCTCATCAAAGTTCCTAGGTGAGAACTGAGGACCAGCCCACTAAGAGACCAGGCCTGGTCCCAGTCCTGGCTGTTCAGAGCATGGGCTGTAGAGCAACACCATTGGCATCCTTGGGAGTGTTGAGAATGTAGAAGCTCAGCTCCCAGCCCCTAATTACCATGTTAGACCCCTGGGTGCTTCTGCCGGGCCTACAATCTTGAAAAGTTTATCTCAGAGAACCAGAGGCAAGGTCAAGGGCCTAGGTCAAGGCTTGTGAGAGGAGTTAGCCCACAAGAGTGTTGGGAATGAGAGCAGGTCCATAGCAAGCAAGGAAAGACATGGGAGGGGGCTGAGGTGATTACCACCAGCACCAGGGATGTTTGAGCTGTCTTCATGTGTCGTGGGTTTGCGGCTATGTGTTATGTAGGTATATCCTGACTGTAAAAATGGCTTGAGTCCTCCAGTCAGCCTTCTATGAGACTGGGACCCATCTTTCTCTTCTGTCTGTCTCAGACCTGCTGTGGCACCTCATAGCTCACTGACACATATTCATTCTTTGTTGAACTGAATAGGGTCCCCCAGGGCCCTGCTAGTCATATATTTTGAGTTTATCGTCATAGACAATCATCTTTGATGATGTATCTCCCTCAGGAATCTCCTGGTAAAATAACAATGCTTGTGTGTTTTGTCCAGCACAGGGCAAAGCAAAGCAAAGCAAAGCAAGACACCTTGCTGGGTCAAGAGAAGATCCAGCACCATATCCCTTGAGAGTCCGGGCAGTGCCCCAAAAAGCACTTGTGACAATTGACCTGCTAATATACAATTTCTGCAAAAAAGGCTAATGAACCCGCTAGCTCCCATGATGCTTGTCTGAAAAGTCAGTGCCCAGACGCCAACTTCAGAGCTGAACTTTGTACTCGGAGAGACAGAATGGGCAGCCACCTCCAGGCTTTGAGAGCAGGCTCCACACACAGCAGCCTCCAACTGGCAAGAGTTAATGCTAAGGTGCAGCTGCAGGAATGTGAAGCTGGAGAGCTAGCTCGGGGAATTGCTATTGCAATCAGAGGACAGCCCAAGTCAGAGTTCCAAAGCCCTTTGAAGGGATGCCAGCTCGGACACATGTTTCCAATTCTCATATGCAATCGCAAGGCAGTGTGCAAGCTGCACTTTCATTATGTCAAAGTGAAAGGAATGGTGGGGGGAGTGAAGGGGGAGAGGCCGCCAGGCTGGAGACCACATTCTGCTGTGGCACCAAATGTGCCCAGGCGCAGAGTGAGCCTCTAACACAAGTCTGTCCTGGATGTGTGTGGCACCTATTCTAAGAGCCTTTGCTTCCTTTCTCGTTCTGAAGACAGAAAGCCAGCTGACACCACTATAGGAGGCTCAGTCTCCAGGAAACTTGACCATCTTTTTGGTATTTGCTCTGGCCACAGATAAGATTCTATGGAAACTGTACAGGGATGTCCACTGTTGTGTCCAGCCACGGTTATTTCCTATGTTTTTCTGAAGTTTGTATTTGCACAAGGAGATGGTTCCACTGCCTGATGTAAATCAGAAGGAGGTGCATTCATTCTGAACTAAGCCCTAATCCAGGAGATGATTACACTCAACTTTGTTTTCCAAAGACAGTTCAAGAGATTTTCCTTGAGGAATCCTCCCAGACTTACCCCTCTCCACATCATTGCCTCTTAGGACTGTTGCTCATAATTTGAAATGGCTATTTGACTGATCTGTGTACTGTTCTGTGCTTTTAAGTCACTGTACAGAAGCATGGGGAGGTAGAATGTGTACTTCCTGTTGCTTCTTAGCTCTCAAGAGTTATTTACACACACACACACACACACACACACACACACGCACACTTGCATATTTACACATACAGTCTTTGTGTATGATAGGTCTTTACATATTGTATTTACATCTGTAGATTATGCACCTGTGGCTGTGTGTATTTATCTGTTTTATATACAATAATTGATGCTGGACTACATGGTTTGTAAGACAACAGAGTTTCCATGTAAGAGAAGTGACATTCAGAGAGACAAGGAACCTATCAGCACCATTCAATCTTGACTGGCTAGCAGTAAAGCCAGGCTTGGGTTCTGACGGTCCCATCACAATCCTCATAACGTCCCCCTCCGAAAGCCAATCAGATGTCTCCCATGCTGTGCACCTAGGAAAAGTCACTCAGAGTATTATTCCACTTATTGCTGACCTAGGGAGTATGTAGGGGAGAGGAGACAGGGTGGGACAAGCAGCTGTGAAGGAAAACACAAGAACTAAGCATTGCCTTACCTGCCCCGAGACACTGCTGAAGCACACGCTTGCCTGCTGCAGGCAAGATTGGGTCCAGGTGTGGACGAGATGGAGCTGGGATACACCACTGACACAGGGAAGCAGCCCCAGGTTGGAGGAGTCTCCTCAGGCCCCTGCTGTGGTTAGTTAAGTCTGGCCAACTTTAGCCTCGGGACCCCACTATGAGCCTCCTATGCAAGACCAGAAGAACTTGGGGGAGGTCAGAGTTCTTTAGTACAAATCCAAATGAAACTCAGCAAAATACACTCCACGTGCTTGACACGTGGAAACTCTGAGAGCCAGTGGTTGATAAATGCGCCAACCTTGAGGAGTAAACATTCCAGAGAAGGCTGCATGCAAGCCTTCCTGGTTTCATCAGATGGCTATATTAGCTCCAGAGCCTGGGGGTTAGCTCATAGCTAATCCATACAAGGTGTTGAGTCCCGTGCCAGGCACACAGCAAGCAGGTTCTCCATAAGTGCTAATAGGCACTATTAGTAACACTCACTATTACAAGTCAGTGGGAACCGACCGTAGTTATAACAGTGGCAGCTGATGAACTTACTTGCCTCATGGAAAACCATTCCACTGCATTCTAAGAGCCTTGGAGTGTTCATCTGACTCTAGTTTTCAAAACTATAATTTGTTACATATTTTTTAAATGCTAGGTACACACACACACACTTAGTTATTTCTAGACTTTCTGAGAACAGCATTATAACTAATTATCCCCACTTCACAGATGCAGATCTTAACTCATAGACAGTTGCTAAGAACCATGTTTAGAGACCTGCAAGATGGCTCAGCTGTGCAAGTCTGGCAATTTGAGTTCAATTCCTTTGAGAACCCCCTCCATGAAGTTGTCTCCCGACCTCCATGCACATTTCATAGCACATATGTTCATATACAACACACACACACACACACACACACACACACACACACACACACACATACACCAGTTGAAAAAAGAACTGGCTCTTCATCACTACTCTGAAAACGTCTGGATCCCAGATGATCTCTCCGAGGGCAGATTCAGGTGGAATTTCGCTCCTACCCTCCTGAGCCCAGCTGTACATAGCCATAGTCAATGATGCCCACTGAGCAAAGGGCTTCTCTACACTGTCTGTACACCCTGCAGTTAACAAATATCCAGTGATCCCTAGCATGGCCCTTCCTAAGTCAGCCCAGGCTTGCTCGCCGCAGCTAAGTGTTCTGACCCTTGCCTAGGACTTAACTGGTTTCATGGCTTTGCTCTGTGTTTACAGCCCTGTGATTATTTTCATTTCACAGCTGCCAGGCTTAAAAGGAGCTGTTCCTTGTCAGAGTTCTCGGATAGGACTGAGGGAGCCAGCCCCAGGACTTGGCTTTGCTGCCATCTTCCCAAAACTTGTCCGCACCGCTGGGGACTGCTTCCTCTTCATCACGCATAACTGATGACTTTGACTCTGTGTGGCCCAGTGCCTCCCACTGTTCTGTAGGAAGACTATAAGGTCAACGTTGAGGGTAGCCCCTGAATTCCAGATAACCTGTTTCCCCATGGTTCTGCTTTTCTTGTCTATTTCTTTCTCCCCAGAATATAGACAGGCATCCCAAATGGGGCAGAGCATGCCCTCTGTCCTGTACTCCCCTCATAGTGCTTAAACTTTGGGGTCACTCCTGGAGTCCACAGTAGCAAGCCTAACTATTTGGTGGTGCTGAAAACCTGCATCTAACTCTGCCATCGGTTAGGAGTGCAACCTCCTCCGGGAGATGCCGGTGTTCCAACTGGAGGTGGGGAAGCCCAAGGGACAAACTGGAACTCTAACCCAGAATCAGATCACCCAGTGTTATCTACTCCTGGAACTTGGAAGAAGAGGGAATGGATCCTGGAGAGAGGCTGGGCTAGCAGGAAGGGATGGTGGGTTTGTGCTAGTTTTCTGTGGAGGGTACTTTCAGACAGAGGAAGTTGCCGAAGAGAAGAGAGAAACAGAGGTGAAAAGTCGTAGGAAGACAGGGAGGGAAGAGTATAGTGTGGGATGTTGCTTCTCTCTGAACAAAGTGGGAGATTTGGAGCTGGCTTTTCCTCATGCTCAAGTGATTGGGACCCTGGCTGTGCAGTGGACTCTCAGGGAAAGCCAGGGTAGGTCTGCTGTGCTCGCCTCCACATAGGGGAAGAGTTCAAGCTGCAGAAAGGCCAGGGCTGGGGGTTGGCTTTGGACAACTTATGCTCTCTTCAGCCAACCTGATAGTGCTTCATTGTGTGTGAAAATATTAGCTTCCACACTGTGACTCTAGGGACTGCTTAAGCACTGTTTCCCTTTCGGGGAACAGAGGGGATGTTAGGGCAGGAGGGCCATTACTACTGGTAACTACAGAACTTCTTTTGTAGAGATGGGGTGTCCTCAACCAGTCTCCATTAGAGATCTGGATGTTGAGTCAGCTCTGTGAGAGCCAGTGACAATTTTTCACATATTCCCCAAGAGTCTGGCAGCACTGGGCACAGTTCTCCGGGTATGGCCTTGGTGGTAAAGCCACACTGAGGCACCACTGCTCTGCTTAGATGCTTCCAGAATGTCTCCCTCACCATTACTCTCCTCACATCCAGGACTTAGAAGGTCTGCCTCCTAAGAGAACGGCTTCATATTCTGTTCATGAGAGGGGCCTGGGACTTTTGAGGCCATGGAACTGGAGCCCTGTACAACCCACAGACGCAGGCCAGTGGGAGAGCTCCCTTTATCTGACCCAGCATCTCAGCACAGAATGTTCTGGTTAGTGTTTCTTGAACATAACTCTTCATTGTAGTTGCAGTAGCCCTGACAGGAAAGGCCATCGTCCTTCATCAGGCTTTCACTCTAATCTAATCTAACGGCTCTCACTGCAAAGTCCCCCGGTTTCCTATTTGCCCCATTTGAGCGAGGCTTGGGGTGGGTCAGGGCAGGGAGGCTTACAGAGGAAATGAATGCAACTGGTTCCTTTTTTAGCTGATGGACACTTTGGGATGTTTTTCTGAAAAAACAAAGCAGGCATTGTTATCCTTGGAGGAGAGGTGTGGATGAAATTCTCCCTGTGAGGTTTCCTATTCTAGGGGGAAAATTGTGGCTGGAGGGAAGAACAGTAAACAAACAAACAAGATGAAGGGTGTGGGGACTTTGACTATGTGGGGCTGGATTATACCCTGCTCCAGGGAGGATCCTTTAGTCTCTCTGTTGCCTTTATTGCTCTTGAGACTGTGGGCATGAGCACATTAAAAAAAAAAATTACCCCTTCCCCTAAGCTACTCAGAGAACTGGCTGTCTAGGAAGGAAGGACTTTGATAAAGGATAGACAGCACACACATGCACATTTGCGTGCACACAAGCGCGCGCGCGCGTGCGCGCACACACACACACACACACACACACACACACACACACACAGAAAGCAGCTGAGCCCTACTGACTTGGCTTCTCTCCTCTCCATCTTCCAGAGCTTGTGTCCTTACTACATCTGCTCTACCTCAACTCTCTGATCTCTACAGGTCTTGTCCCAGCCATCTCTGCTCACTTGTGGAGATCATCTAAGTAAGAATAAAAAACCTTCAGAAGCACTTTTCTGACTGGTCCCTGGCTTTCTACTCGGAAGTCGATGCTGGGTCACTAGGGCCACCAGCAGTTGCTGCTCGAACTGCTCCTGTGCGTGGGTGGCAAGACATTTGGAAACCCTACTGTTTTCTTGGGGTAGGGAAGTCTTTCTGCAGGCAGTCACAGGGGAATAGTACAGGAGCAGCCAGCGGAGCTAAGGCAATCTTAACATGAAATCAGATCTGCCATGACAGATGATCTTACTACAGCTCCTTCAGACTGCCCATTGAATTGACCGAAGCCAGAAGACCCGTGAAGCCTCCACTTATCCACACTGGGAGTTCTCAGGATCCTCCGAGGACCAGCCTGGGTCTCTCAGAGGTGGGAGGCTGCCTGTGTACCTAGCAACCTGCTTTCTGACCAGTCTCAACTACTCTTCGCTCCTCAAGTGAGGCAATCAAAGCTCATGGATCCATGCTGTGCAGCAGATAATCCAAGGATTTGGTAGACTTGGCTCTGGAATGCAGACCAGAGCCTGCAGGCTGACTTCCCTTGCTAATCATGCTGGGTGCAGAGCAGTGTCTGAAACTAGTTAGCCAGCCCCAGAGCAGCTCTGGCTGGGAATGAGGGTTTCAGACAGGCTGTGGTGCCAGGAGTGGCTGGGGACAGTTCATTTCTATACTCTCTCAAACTTTGGGGGGGGGAAGGGAGGGGTACTCTTATCGAGAGAAAGAACTCAAGTGTGGGTACACAGGATGCTTTGAAAATTTAATAAATAATGATTTTAAAATTGTATAAACGATAAATTATCATGCAGTCCTTATAATTTAAAATAATTTACAGGCTGAGGTAGGGAGGGGCCCAGGAGAGTGTGGAGGGGGCAGGTGGGGAAGGGGGCTGAAGGCAAGTCAGCCTCTTCGTGGAGCCTTCCTGCTGAGCACACACACACAGGCTGTGTCTATCCGGATGAACCTCCAGGCAGCCTGTTTGTCATCTGTTGTCAACGCCTTGACAAAGGTGTGAGTTGTGGTGCAGTATGAGTTCCAGTGCTTGGAGTCAATGCCTCGGCATCCACTCTCAACAGGATTGGGGGCTCGGCACTTGGTCTCAAAAAAATATTGTTTGAATACACTGTTGTTAATGTTCACCTCGCCTAGCACTGTCACCTCCTTGCCCTTGATGTCCGTGGCTGTGGTCTTATCTCCAACCCACACACTGACGCTGTCACACACTGAGAACTCCCCCATGTGGAAGACTGGGTGGGTGGATGAGCGCTTGCTCCTGTGAGTCCTGTTGAAGGAGATTGTACCATGGGCCTGGAAGTCTAGATCCAGTGTGTCGGAAGAGGTGGGTGGAGGCTGGGTGCTGAACAGTACACGGGGTGAGCGGAGTTTCCGTTTCTTAAACAGTCTGGGGTCCACAGTGATGTTGCGGGTCTGCCCTGTCACGCGGGCAGCTATTGGTGCAGCAGGGGCACTGCGGGCTCTGCGGAGGGCTGTGTCAAGGGAATGCTGAAGTTTAGTCCAGTGGGCTTCAGGGACAGAGTCTCCTTCTGGGACATTGCTATCTGTGTACGGTTCTGCCTGGACACCGATCAAAAACGCTGTGATCAGAGTGTAGAACAACATGGACATTACGCTATGCACCTGAAAGACAGAGACAGAGAAGTTACCTAAGTTATAGTGGGGAGCGGTGCTAAGCATTATCGGGACGTGTTGGGCTCCCTCACAGGGTTCTCCCAAGAGGGTGCCAGGAGGCTTCATTGGTAGGCTATGGGTAGAGAGCCCGGATTTACCTCCCACTTATGAGAGGAGAAAAGGGTGCAGGCAGCAATCACACTGGGATCATTGACATTAACCGGAGCAGGGTGTGTGGTCGTTCTGTTCTGGGAAGCAACGGGGCCCTTGAATTCCCGACTAGAAACTTGGGGTTCTCACTCACAGAATCCTTCGGGCTCTCTGCCAGCTTCAAGGGCTGGATGGTAGTGGTGCCTGTACTCTGAATGTGATTCCCTTGGGAAGGTTCTGGAAGGCAGTGCAGCGAGAGTGGCCTGAAGGGCTAGCACTGAAATTTTTCCTTCACTTAGCAGCTCTAAGCCTGGAGACTAGGCGTTCTTGAAATAAACCCACAAAACACCACAGGTAACTGAAGATTCTGGGGAGTGGAGCATTCTAGTGAGGAATCGCCATCTCTCTTCCACATGTGAGGAGGCCAAAACAGGCAAAAGCTAGGCCAGAAAGAGAATCCAAACACCCCTTACCAAGCTAGCGTGTGCTTCTTCCCTCCTCCCCACTTCTCTTCTTCATTTTTGTACAGGTACTTTCTTTTTATTGCTTGGGTGTAAGTATAGAGCAAACATCAGGTTCTACCAAGCTCACCCCGAGTGACACTAAAGTCAGTTCTGCTCTGGCAGACCATTGTCCTGCCCATACCGAGCACCAGTTCACACCCGCAGATTTGGATCAAAAGTCACCTTCTTTGTGAAGCTTCTGCAGATCATGGCTAGCTCCGAGGGATCTCCCACAGAGTGCTTTCCAAGCCCCCCTGCCCACTCTCTTTTCTCTCACTTCCTGTGCTGATGGATCATTTTGCCTCCTCCTCTATTGTTTCAGCCTATTTTGGGTATTTCCTACTCCTTGAAGCTTTCTCTAATAACTAACATATAAGTGTTCCATCTGCCTGTCTATCTCTCCATGTGTTGTACGCATGTGTCAGAATGCATGCATATGTGTTCTTTCCTGCTGAATATATATCTACATATCTATATATCTATGTATCTATGTATCTATATATCTATATATCTATGTATCTATATAATCTATATCTATCTATATATTTGGATCTGGAAAAACTTCGGATATCCAGCTCAGGTATTTGTCAGCATTTGAAAGCCATTTAATTGACTGAACCTTAGTTTCCTTGTGGGTAGTAAACACTATTTTCCAGGCTAAATATTTGGATAAAGCGTGTGTTGATTCCGAGTTATTGCATCTCTATTAAGACAAAGACTTTGTCTTCTTTAGGTCTATTGTTGCTGTCCCCTCCATTCATGGGTTTTCAGAGCTTACTGTTCTTCCTCTCTCAGACTTCTATAAAGCCTGTATCTTTGTCCACTTCCTGGATGTGTGGTCCTAGAGGGCACAGCCTTGTCTAATCCACCTGGGAGGCAGCGTCCTCCATCACTATGGGGACATCTATCTTGTGCATTTCCTTCACCTGGTGATGTGGATATTCATTCTCGTGTCTGACTCCCTCCCAGACGGTGCTGTAGGAGCCATGTGACTTTCATTTCACTTAATCACTACGAGGCTATATACAGTGTCTGGAATGTTACAGGTCCTCAAGAAATAAATGGAGAAGGAGGAAAAGATTGAATGGAGGTGTCAGAGAAGCCCACCCTTCGCTTTCTTTTACAGCCGTGCGTCCTTTTGACTGTGCCCAAGGCTGCACAGTGCCTTCCCGTCCTCATTCAGCCAGTGAATCCCATATAGTACTATTCTTCTTGGTGGGATCCAAGAAAAAACCAACCACATTCTCTTCTCTTTGAGGAATGTTTTTTGTTGCTCCACTTCTCCAGCCACCCATGCACAGGAGGAGGCAGTCAGTATACCTGAGCTTTTGATTCCCCCTCCCAGATCTGATGGTTAAAGGTCTTGTCGATAATCGTCTTGCCAACTCTTGGAGGATCGATCATTCTTTTGGCAGCTCATCCAGCCTTTTATGTCTGTTCCTTTTCTTGTTCCACGCCTTTCTTCTCAGTACACATTATCTTTCATCAGGTGAATTAAGGCAGAAGACACACAACTGAAGTTCATACTTTTATACCCAAATTGATAACACCTGTTAGAACTGGATCAGGAACTGCAGCAAAACTGACCAGAGTTTAGGGTTTCAATGGAAACAAAGCCTGCCTTGCGGTTTCCCATTGTCTCATCCTGGAGGCTCTGCTGGGGAAGTCCATCCTCTTCTGAACAGACTGCTGACTCCCACAGCTCCATCCCTGGACCACCTGCTCCCTTGGAACCTTGTCTGGACCTCCTGCTTCCTGAGGGCATCTCTCTATGGATATTGGCAGTCTCAGTGCAAGACGTCACTGAACAAAACCTTCATGCTCACTTCCACCATAGTCCCATCTTTGTCTTCTGTATCAGTAGTAGGAGCAGGATGTTGGACCACCTGGTTTCTTCTCAAAACAGTTCCACAGTCACCCTCTCTATTGCTCCTGTTTCTCATTCTCCTAAATGGCATCTTCACATTTTGCTTTCCCATTACTAAGACCATTATGCATTCATTCACCAGCTGCAAATCTCAGCTCATCCTGGCCTCTGGTTCTGCCCTTCATCCAGACCTCTCTGTGTTGTCTTTTGAGTTCTGTTGGAGTAGCATTCCCTGTACTGTAACTTCCTTTCCAGCCTCATTTCTGTGTTTCGGGTTTAGATTGTGGGACTCCATCCCACCTGATGTTCTGGACGTTTCTCTCTCTTATTCTAATGCCTTCTCCCCTGACTTTCCCATTAAGCTTCTTAATGCATTTCTCTGACCTCAGGAATTTGATCAAAGAAGCCAGTGGTGAGCCCTTGTCTATGGCTCACTCAGCCTGGCAACTGCCCCACCTCCTTCCACTTTACTTCACATTTCTTCATTCCACGAACATGAACTCTTGGCACAGCTCCTGTCCTGTGCTTAGCCACCCCTGCCATTGCTGTGGGCTCTTTCCTCCTGAAATGCTTCCCCTGCACTCCCTGTCCATTTTCTTCTCTCTCTATCTACTGTCAGAATCCATCCTGTTGTCTCCCAACCTCTAACGTCAATGGCATCACTCCAATAACTTCTGACTCTAGGCCAGTGGTTCTCAATCTTCCTAATGCCACAATCCTTTAATACAGTTTCTTATATTGTAGTGACCCCCCAATCATAACATTATTTTTATTGCTACTTCATAGCTGTGATTTTGCTACTGTTATGAATCATAATGTAAATATCTGTGTTTTCCAATGGTGACCCCAGTGAAGGGATCATTTGACCCTCAAAGCATAGGCAACCCACAGGTTGAGAACCACTGCTCTAGGTAGAAAAAAACCTACCTGGTGCACTTGCCTTATGGCAGGTGTGTTCTCTTATCCTCTCTGATGGAGGGAGAGAGCTCCACATAGGCAGAAAGCTGTCTGCTTCATTGTTGTCTACCATGACACCTCTACCTCTAAAGAGCATTGCGCATGGAAGCACCTCTTTCTTTCTGAGTGTCTTGACTGCTCCACCTGAGGGCTGATACTTAAGGTGTCTACAGACTCTGACTTTATTTTATAGAATTATAAAATTTCCTATTCTATATAGCACATGCTCACTCTATACAACAGATTCCACAATCATTTAAACTCTTAATGCTGTCTGTGGATTTGCTGTTGGGTATCCATGGCCATTCAGTGGCAGTGGAGACCTACATTATGGACAGATAGTTCATTAAGAGTTGAAAATAGTTCAAGCAGATCCCTTCAGTTTTTGATTAAAATGTAATTTGGGATATTGATTTACTCATAATGGTGTGTTCCCATACTCTATAAAAATTACTAGAAAAATCTCATCGTCATTACAAAATACAGAAAAAGAAATAAGTAATCCACACCGTTTTCCATTCCAGTGACACAATGAACTAGTACCAAAGAGCATTCTCTCCTTGGATGAAGTGAGCCAGGGAGGGGTTGATTTATTTATAGTGAACCTTTAAAGTCTGTGTCCTGAGCAGGTGACACCCCTCTGGGTAGCATTATGGCGCATGTCTGAGTGAGACATTTGTCTGGGGAGAGAAGCCAGGGCTCACACGAAGGCGCACATCCCATTTCAGGTACAAATATTCATTTTGTCATTGTCATGCTACTATCCAGAATGGGAGTTAAGTGGCTGGGAAGGAGAGGAGCCTGTTCTTGGGGAAGCTTTGCCCCCAGCTTCCATCGAGACTCTCTCCCTGGCTAACAGTGTTCTGTGGATTACCAACATTTACCTCCAGAGTAGGAAATGTTCCTGGATCAGTGAATAATCTTTACACAGGTCTGGCCCTATTGACTAGGTGATAGTCAGAGCTGCCAGACAGAACTAAACAGTTGATCCTAACTAGCCCTTGTCTTAAGTTGCCAAGAGGCCTACCAGCTAGGCCTGCAGAAGCACCTCATAGAAGGGAAGAAGATAAATCTGTGTCTTATAGAGAGAGGTTAAGAGCTATTTACAATTCTTGGGCTAGAGATCAGATCTGTGAACCTAGGTCATCAATTGTTGGCTAGAGAGACCAAGGAAATCCAGCCTCCTCCATCTCACTGGCTGCAATCTGATAGGGGGGTCAAAGGGATTACGTTTTGCTTTTAACTTGGCCTCCATTCTAAATGTAAAATGGCTGCTGGTTTCCATTTTAAGACTAGAGAATTCTGCTACAGCCTACAGGAAGTATAAAAGAAATTCAAGGGCTCCTTAACTCCCTAGGGAGGGATTCCTGAGGAGTCCTGTTATGAACACAGGTGAGTGGTGACAGAACAGAGCTTCTTCTGCCTACCCAGGACTCAGGAGGAGGCATAGCTTGGAAGTGACATCAGAGAAGTCTTCTAGGCATCAGATGCACCTGGAGTTCTGTTAAGCCAGGCAGCTTTGTCTACTTTTGTTGATTCTCTAGGCTTAGGGCTGTCAGTAGAAGAAATATGTCAGACAAGTTACAGGTGACACTGATGCTGGAGATCCGGGGCACATTTTGAGAGTTACTAGACTAGCCTTAGAGGGGCTGAATGATTTGGTGTAATGTAGCTAGTATGTGCCAGGACCACTCTGTTGCTCAGCCTCTGCACTCTGTGATTGACAGTGTATCCTGACATGCACATAATCACTCCAACATTCAAATACAATTCTCAGAGTATGAGTTTCTCCTCCACGGTACCATCCATGTAGACCCAAAGGAATGCACTGATGGTTGATTGCTTTTATGCCTGACATCTCAGGTTTTTGAGTATCACAAAGACATCTAGGATCCAGATCCAAGTATATCTTGATCAAAAAGTACATATGATGCCCATGATGGTGACATGTGTCCAGAGAGTCTAGAAGATTCTAGAACAGCTCAGCTGCTCTTCTTCTGGACAGGTGTGTGAGCTATGGGCACAGGAACAGAATGTGCTGTTCTGAGTCCCAGAGTCACATCTAATGTCTCATCAGTCATCACAACCATCTGGGACAAGGCTGTGCACATCCCTTCCCATTTTATGGCTGAAGGGAGAGAGGACACTTGGTCCTTGACATTGGGTAAAATAGAACTTAGAGCCAGGCCTGCCAGTGTCCAGATAGGGAACTCTTCCCCACTCCTCTACTCAGGTTCCAAGAATGACCACAGACTTTCTGTCTTACAAGGACACCTGCTCAGACCGCTCTGGGAAGTGTGGAATGTCTGTCTCTTGCTGTCTGTCTACTCAAGGGCTTGGGTTATGTGACTTTTAGTGTGTCCCTAGAAGCTACAAAGCAAAAGGACCTCTTTGAACAAGTCCCATTTGCAGTGTCACTAAGAGCTTTGGCCCTTACTGAACCGTCAGGTCTGACTCCCCTTCTAGAACACCTGCAGTCTTTCCTGCTGTGTGTCACTGGGAGCTTCCAAGTCTAGCAGCTGTAGAGCTAGACACCCCAGGAAGGCAGCTGTCCCACAGGCACTTACCTCACAGTGGCCAGGATAGAAAGCTGTGTCCTTGGCAAAGCCTTTATTGGGCCCAGACACTGAGGTGAGCTTGGGTCCAGCATACCATCCAGCCCCCTGGACTGCACGACCACAGGCCAAAACTCTGTGAAGGAGAGCTGACATTAGATGAGGGTGACCATCATCCCTAGCAGATGGGGGATACCTGAGCCCTAGGCAGAGAGGAAGGAATGTCCCAATAGGGCAAGCACTATTTCCACAACTCCAGTATTTTAGCAACATCAGGACCCACATTGCCAAGATTTCCAGAGTCCTAGGCTTACATAACTGAAGTCCTGCGGAGTTCAGGTCTTGTGTGGCCCTGATCTGGCAGAGCTCAGGTCTTGCATGGCCCTGTAATGGTACTTCCCTTTACTAGTTTTAACCTGGACACAGTCCACAGTAGGACTATACCTAGTGCAGTGGCTTCCAGAGCCATAGTGGAGTTATCCTCCACTGGTACCTAAACCAAAATGAAAATTATTTCGCACACTGCCCAAGAGCAGATGTAGTAGAACTAGCTCCACCCAGCCTTGGTGATGCAACACTGAAAATACGAAAGTCCCGACAATTCCAACAAGCCAATTCTATGACGGAAATACAAGACAAGAAGTGAGAATGGGACAAACTACTTGACTCATCACTTGGACCTCTTGCCGTATCAGGACAGAGGTCTTGGGGCACTACACTAAAAATCAAATTTCAGGAATCTGAAGCTATGGAGATGACACAATAAGGGAGAAATATGCAGTAACTTATAGCTTCTAGAGCCCCTGTTTTCCTACTAATTCTGTCAACATGATACATGTAGGTGCTTTATTCATTCATTCATTCATTCATTCATTCATTTCCTGAGAGAACACTAGTCTTGGTGCTAGAGGCACAACAGTATATAAAACAGGTAAGTTCTCAACCTCTGTTGTGGACGTCCCAGTCTAATACAAATAAATAACTTCAGACTCTGCTGGTGCCGTAAAGAGAACAGGTATGGTGTGATGAGAGAGACTGGAGTACTGGGGGGTGGGCATGTAGATAGAGTGCTCAGTAAGGAGCTCCTCAAGGAAGCTGCCCTCAAGCTGATGACAAGGAATGGTGAGCAGAGTACTCTGGATGGAAGGAAGAGGAAATGCCAAAGCTCCGGGGGAATAGGTAAGTCAAAGTAACTCGCATGGACGAAGAGACCTGAGATGAGCTGGAGAGGTAGAGCAACCGGGTCTTTAGAATGAAGCTAGGGGCCACAGTTGCATCCCTGGAGTCAACAGGAAGGGAGTGGGGGCTTTAAGCAGGAGAGTGTCATGGTAATGTTGAAGGACAAATGGACAGGTGACTAAGTCTATGAAGAAAGTCTGTAAAGAAAGCTCAAGAATCACACCTTTGTCTGTACTGTCTATACTTTTTCAAGTCCCACAAACCCTTCATCTGGCCATTCCTTGCTTCCCTCATGACCCCCGCCACTTCCCCCCTTTTCCTGTGGCAGCAGATGTCATGGAAACCTCCTGAGGGGTAACTGCCTTGCCCTGAAGAGGGGCTGGAGAGCAGGGGAGGTGGGAGGGGCCCAGGAGTGGCTTCTGTGTTACTGGGAAGCATGGCATCCGAGGCCGGGATGTTTCTATTCCTCTTCCTTCCAAACCCTACTTAATACACTCCTTTTGTGTTTCACACACTACCAGAAAAACCTTCTGATACACAACTGAGAAAGAAAACAGGCATGGAGAAAAACCTGACTCGAATGCTCCTCAAAAATTCTGTCAGAGTCTGTATGTAGCAAATAACACCTCAAGGCTTAGCCTGGGGGAGGGAGGGTGGGTGGCATGCGCCTGGAATAGGAAGTATACGTTACTAGCCTCATCACTCTAGGGGAAAGCTCATCTATTCCGCAAGCTCTTCTGCTGGGAACTTGGCTGAACTGCACATGTTGGAAGGTTGGAAGCCCCTGACCTGTGCCCTGACTCTGATTCTTGGGTAAGACACTACTCTGAATGTCTCTGTGTCACCCAGAGGAACAGATTACAACTCAGATCCCTCTGGCTCTGGTCCTCTGTGAGTCTAAGACTCTAGGAGTAAGCAATCTTTTCACCACCCTTGCATTGAAATTCATTAATCTAATCAATTAAACACTGGGATTTCAGTCCCTGGGCCAGACACTGTGCTAGGTGCTAGGGACACAGAGAGAAATAAAACACAGTATTTCATATTGCAAATCATCTAGGAGGTGGGAGGGAAGGTCAGTACAAGCCAAACATTTAAATTAGTGTGATGATCAGGGTGTACATTACTCGTGATGGCGAAGCATAATTGACCTAGGATCCTATTTGGTTCATCCAGGCTAGTCAGAGCCATATGCTCATGAAGGGATAACATCTGAGCAGGGTTCTTAAGGGTGAGTAGGGGCTGCAGAAGAATGGAGAGAAAAACCACTATACAGCCTTTGAGCTCAAGAGCTGGCTGTAACAAGGGTTGGAGTGGGGACAGGGGTGACAGGCATGTGTGGAAGGACTTTATATCAGCAGGGGAGAGTGAGTTTGGGGATCCCATTGCTGCAGCCTGCCCACTTGCTTTCCACAATACACAATAAGCATTCACCTTTAATCCATGGAACAATCAGAGGAGGAAAAGTAACCATCTGTAAATGTTCTAGATATTCTTCTATTATGCCTTCTAATCCGAGTGATTGGAATTAGAGAGGCTGCCAATATAAATTATACACAAAATATATACACAGTCCACAGCTCTGGAGACTTGCCTGTAGGACTGTGAAAGGCAGCTTGGGTCCTGGTTGAGCTAAGGCTAGAAACCCCAGCGACCCTGAAGGGACAGAAGACATTTTTGCCCTGTCCCTAGGCACCTGGATCCTCCATAGATTTGTGGCTATCAGTCACATAAGGGCAATGCCCCAAGCCCCTCCATAGGTAGAAGACTTGATGTAGCCTCGAGACAGATCTCCATTTTAATGAGGTACCTAAAGGCCTGGAGGACTTAGGCAATAAACTCTTCTTCCCAGACATTCCTCCGTGCAAAAGGCATTTAACCTCAGGCCCGCCATGAGAAGTGGGGGTATGGTTTTACTCATCCACTTTCCGCCATGAGAATAAATGCCTTAAAACCATGGACTGCCTCTTTTCACTGGGATCCGCTGTGGGGAGCTGTGGAGGCCTTTGCCAATAGAGTCACTGTCAAATCTCCTGTAGAAGGCCTCTCTGAGCTGCAACCAAACCAAGGACTCATCCCCATGGGATCCAGCCAGAGCTCTCTCCTCTTTTCTCCCTGCGTCCAGGGCTAGATCCAGCCCTAGGGCCCCCACTTCATTCTCAGCTCTTCCATGGCTCCCAGCAGAAGCCCAAGAGCTGATGGTGCCCAAGAGCCTGAGAACCAGATGGCCCCAGTCTCCTTGCAGGCCCAGGGACCCCCAAGCCAGCTCTGGCTGCCCTGTGCCTCAGATTGCACTCCTACCCCTGAGCAGTGTCCGAGGTGTCCCTCTGGCTTCCTCTACAGCTAGACACCCATCTGATGACCACATCGGGTAAGCTCAGTCCACTTCCTGCATCCTGCCTCCCCAGGGGAATGGAGTCCACACAACCACAAGTTTCCTAGCTATATATCCATAGCCTCTTGCGCAGGTAACCTTGGTGTGCACCAGTCTCCTGCCCATACCATCCTGGTGCCTGATAGCTACATTAAAGACTCCTTCCAACATCTTCCATGCCTTTGGTCTTCTCTCATACAGTGCTGGTACAGCAGTTTGCTGCAGGAAAGAGAATTTCCTGCCAAGAATATTGACTGATTTTTTATAGGTGTTGTTGCTTTAGTCTTGTCCTAGGAAAAGCTGAGGCTCTAAAATTAAATCCAATTTAAATATTGCCATTTTTTTAATGCAAATACATCAGAGACAAGCAAACTAAATGGATACCTATTTTTAAATCCCTAATTGTTCTCATAATTACTTAAAAAGATGTCCAATGGCACTCATACTCTTGATAAATGTGTGCGGAAATAGAACACAGCTCATTTATGAACTACCTTACAATCCTTCTTATAGAACACAATGAAATTCTATTGAAATCTGCTGTGCCTCTGCTAGTCTGGCCTGGTCTGATGCAACATAGTAATGGCACTGCATTAAAACTTGTGATAATGCAAAGTACTGGGTAGATATCCTGAGTACTAGAAACAAGACAGCTTGGGATTTAATAGTTACTATATTGTTATTTATCACCCAAGTTTATGAATAATAAGGCTCTGTGCTGGCTATCTGGATGAAAATCACTTAGGAGATTGAGATGTTCCTCTGGGCACATCTGCAGGGGGATTTCTAGAGAGGATTAGCCGAAGTTGAAGGTCTGCTCTCAGTGTGGGAGGCTCCAATCAAGGGTGGGCTCCGATAGAAAGAGGTTCCAAGAACCAGCCGTGGAGAGGACCTGCCTTCCTTTCTGCTTCGGGGTAGGTATGTCTAACACAGCTATGTCATCGTCTGCTGACTTGACCCTAACATGGCTTCTCTAACAGTGGTTCTCCAGGGAACCTCCGTACTTTCTGGTCTGAGACTGGTTTGAAGACTCAAGCTGCATGGATTGAGTTATGGATTGAGTTGTTAGTTACTGAGTTCTTTACCTCTCCAGCAAGCAGATAGACATTGTTGGATTACCCGGCACCTATGTGCAAGCCAAGCTAACATAACCCCTCTTTGCTACTTATGTTCTATTGACCCTGTTCCACTAGAGAGCCCCACCTAATATGATAGAGTGAGAGATCCAAGCCAAAGAAGACAAACTCAGAGATGACCTGCTGCTGTGAACTGTCTACCTGCCTTCATGGGAACCCTCACCTTAGAACCCATGGACAACCAGCCCAGAGTCTTCTAGAGCTGGAGGAGGCAAAGATTCTTCTGAAGATCCTGGGAATAAGGCTGTATGTTTGGCTTTCTGACTATCATCTCCCTACCTCCCTCAGTTCCTATTTATTTTCTTTATGTCTCAAAGGTATTTTGGCCAAACTGTTAAAGTCCAATCAACTATCCAGGTCCAATCAACAACCCAAGCAACTTCTGCTGTGGGTAATTCATGGGGAGTGGTGGATATCCCCGTAAGTCCTTCATACATGCTTATGCAAGACTATCTAGCAAGTTGGTCTCTGCTTTCCACTGTCCTCGGATCTTCTGCAGCAGTGACTCTCAACCCTGGCCACATAGCCGACTCATCAAGCCAGCTTTACAATATCCACCAAGCTGCCTGGGTCCCACCTCCAGGGAGCCTAGTTTCACTGGCTTGAAGCACTTTGCGTTCACTGGGAGTTTTCAAAAGCTCCCTAGGGAGCTGGGCAGTGGTGGCACACACCTTTAATCCCAGCACTTGGGAGGCAGAGGCAGGTGGATTTCTGAGTTCGAGGCCAGCCTGGTCTACAGAGTGAGTTCCAGGACAGTCAGGGCTACACAGAGAAACCCTGTCTTGGAAAAAAAAAAAAAGAACAAACCCCCCAAAAAAATCAAAAAAGCAAAAGCTCCCTAGGAGACCTAAGTGTAAAGCTAACCCCAGAGTCATTCTACATGGGAGGAGGAAGAAGCTTGACAGTGTATCTGATGTGCCAACTAAGAGAAATTCATTATCAAGAAAACCATATATCTTAGAAAATATAAAATACAGGTACAATTATATTATAAGCAACAAAAAGATATGGGGGGAGCTTGTATTTGCAACCCCTCACTGTGTAGATACAAGCAGCATCTGTGAAGTAGTCTTTTTGACTTTTTCAGGCCACTCTAAAAAAAATTCTTCAATGTCGGAGCGATGGTGGCTTAATACTAAAAAGTTTGGTAATGTCTGCTGATTTTTTTTTCCCCAAAGATTCAGGGACGGTTGACTTCAAGGATCTCTTACATGTCATGCACTCCAATGAAGCAATGGCCAACCAGTCCCTAAAGCAACTTGCATTGTCCAAGGATGCCAGGAAGCTACGTCCCTCTTCCTTCTGACTCTATCTGGTGGAGTTCTCAGTGAGGAAATCTCATTTTAGGTCAAGCATTAAGAACATGTTCTTGGGGTGTAGTAAGTTTTGCTGCTGCTCTTGTGGTTTCCATTGCTATAGCCATTCTTCTTAATTTTAACCCCTGTCTGTCATTCCTTATGCTGTGCAAAGGGAGAAGAGCTGGAGGTCTTTTATGCTGTCAATCTGCTTTTCCAATTCTTAGCCTAATCATTTGTTTTCTAGAAAGAACTATGACTGTAAGGTTTGCTGACTAAGAGTTCTTTTGTTGTTCTTTTTTAAAAAAACAAATTTCAGTTTGGGCCACTTTGAGACGATTTGATGTCTTTTAACGCTTTAGTGGTTTTGGCAGCTCCAGTACGAAAACTGCATCTGGCACCAGGGACTTAGGAAGACTAAAGGTTCAGCAGAACTATTATTCTTTTTCCAGCAACTGGTTCGACGCTGACAATTCTAAAGTGTCTTGTCACATTTCTTAAAGAGAATTGGCCCCATGGTTCATTGGGAGATGTTGAGGTGAATTACAAAAGCTCTCTCAGCATTTTCCCAGAGCCGGGAGCAGATCAAAGAAGAAGCCATTGTGGTTGGCTGCCCTTCAGCTTTGGAATGAAAGAACGTTTGCTGTAACTGTGAGTGGCCTTCTATGGTGTGCAGCTGCCCACAGCCAGCATGGTGTTTACCTGACGGCAGTAATTCAAGAGCTCTGTAATGTGCAACGCCACAGAGAGGCTTTCAAAGTACGGGTAATTACAAGGACATTAGTGCTGTAGATAAGCTATCTAAACGCAAAGCAGCCTTCCACCACAGAGAGTTGGGGGAAGGGCAGTTTTACAAGAAGGGATTGCTAAACAGCAGTCCATATAGACCAGCTCATCGGCTTGGTAATGCTAATGATATATCTATAATCTGTGTTTGCATGCCAAAAACAATCCAATAGTTTTGCAAACTTCTCTGCAACCTTAAGAAAACATCTCTTTGGTTCCAACTGGCTGATCTTTAAACCACAAGAAAAAGATCTATTTTAACTATGCTTTTGGTCTTTTCCTGGTCTGTCCTATGCTTCTAACTATGTACAGACAGCAGGACTCGGACTAAAGGGGACTCCGGTTGCTTGGAGTCCAAGTTCACATTGAACAATAACTGTCTCCAGGTCACAGGAGATCACCAGATGACAACCTGGAAGATGTGGATGAGAACAAACGGTACCAGTAGATGTTAACTTAGACTGGGGTCCTTTATTCAGTTTGCTTTATGGGGGCCCATGTCCTCAGTTCTTCTTGAGCTGGCCTCTTCCTGTCAGTGTGTGGCATGTTTTCCAAGCAGTAGGACAAGAAATGTTACAACTCATGACTCTCTAATGCAAGTCAGATGTAACTCAGGGAATTAAACTAAATATCCATAGCTCTAGAAAGACCTGGAAAGATCCCAGCTTAAGAGATACTAGGGGGGTGGGTGTGGGTGGGGGGTGAGGTGGGGAATGTCTGATGCTTTTGAAGGCCAGGCAGCCTTTCCTTCAATCAGGGAAGGATAGCAGAGAGCCAGAGACTTGGTTATATGGGTTCTAGCAAAATGCTGCCTCAATGGGTAAGTATCCACGCTGAGGACATTTCTGTTTAAGTTGTACTGTGGGTTCACTCTAAGAATTATCTCACCTAGTCATCCCATTTCAAGAAAACAGGGATCACAAATGCCTGGGACCAAGTACATCACAACAACTCTCACAATACCTCCTCACAACTCTGGAGCAACAGCTGCCTCTGATTTTGAACCCTTCACTCCTCTGCATTGACATTTCCTGGCTTGTTGGCTGGCTTCACACCCAGAGAATCCGACCCAAGGCATGAAATAGATAACCGACAGCTTTGCCAGGGCATGTCACAAATAAAGATTCCCCAGTTACCCCAGGCTAAGACATCGCTGGAAATGAATTGATTCCCTGGTTTGTTTGTTGGTATTGGGGGTGGGGTATGGGCTGCTGTTTCAGCCACTTCCTGTGTCTGGCCTCAACACTCCAGTCCCGAGTTGTGAATGGTTTACACTAGAGAAGGGCCCTTGGATGTGCATCCATGAGCTATGTTAAGGTGACTCATTTAACACAATATCTCAGGAGCAAAGTTCAGGGGTGATGAAAAGCTGCTGTCTGTTGAGGTCACTTGACTCCCACGTACTTATATTTTAGAATATTTCCTGTCTTCTTGTGTTTCTCTTTTTAGGGTTACTTTGACCACAGCAATATGCACAAAAGGAAGGCTCTCCACTAAGGAAATTCACTCCAGAACTAACAAAAGAGCCACAGAGTGCATCTGTCTCCAGAGACCCAGAACACTGTGGGTAGTTAGAAATTCTAGACAGAAGGGCAGTTTTCCACACTCAATTACACACACACACACACACACACACACGCACGCACGCACATATACACACCATTCAACTTGTGGCTCCTAAAGAGCTAGTTTTACATGGTTAAGATTCAGAGAAATAGAAGCTAACTTGTTTTAGCATCTACATAAGCCTATATAGCCTTAGCTGCAAAGGGAGGCTAGAGACCCTGAAGTTCAGTGTGCTTGTATGTGTGCGTGGGAGAGAGAGAAGAGAGAGAAAGAGAGAGAGAGGAAGAGAGAGACAGACAGAGACAGAGAGAGACAGAGAGAGACAGAGAGAGACAAAGAGAGAGAGAACCCAAGTTGGTCAAGTTGGTTTCCTCCCAGTGCTACCTCAAAAAAAAAAAAATCAGAGTAAATATTTCCACCTTGAGAGGAGAGTATTAACAAAATAACACGTATCCCACTGTACAACATCTAGTTAATCCAATGAATTTTATGCAGTCTTTTTTTTTTTTATAATATTATTATTGACATTTGGCCAAAGCAGAGCAATGAAGTACGGGCAGAGCTGGGTATATAAGAGAAATGACAAAGTGTCCATTCTAGGTCTCTATCTGGCCCTCTCCTGCAAGGGGTTGGGGGACTGTGGCTTAGTGTCCCAGCTGTGACTAGAGTGACTGGCCACGTGCATGCTCAATGGGACTAAGAGATTGCAGAACAGGATTCACAGCTGTGTGGCAGTGAGTCGCAGTCAGTCACCTGCCAAGGGGACACTGAGTGAAAAACAGAAACACTTGCTTTTGAAATGATCCCTTTTCTCCTGCTCTGTCCCAGTCAGTGGGAGGAAGCTGCTTCATCATGGCTGCAGCTCCCCGAACAAGGTGACCTGGAGTGATTGCGGGAACTTGCCTGTGAGGTTTGCCTGGGGTAATTGCTGCCCTAAGAAGGAAAGTGAACCACAGGAGAAAGCGCAAAGAGAATTGTGCTCAGGGTCACAGTCACTAGAGGCTTGGGATAAGTTTAGGTGTCTGTTGAATTACCTACTTCTTAAGAGTTGAGGTGTATTTTTATACCCAGGGATGTCCTGGGGTAGGCATTTAAGGAATGTTTATTGAACAGAATGGAACACTCTTTACACAGCTGCTCTGAAGTGAATCATTATTTCACATTATATTGGGAGATAAAATGTGGCTCCACCCACAATTTCTGAATCTCGAGCACTCTGAAGATACGTACTTGGAAGCACACCACATTTGTGAGCCGACAGGTGCTGCTGAGAACTAAGCTATGGGCCCTTGTTGGCCCTCAAAGTGCATACAGGTGCTGTACAAAACAACCCCCTTTCTTACTTTCAGGCTGCTTTTATTTTACTTGTCCAGCATTTCTCTGGAGAAGGCTGTACTCTAGTCTGGTTACTAGTCATCTTATGCAATTCAGTGAGATGGGCAACTGCTTCATTGTTTAGTTATAACCCAGGAGAGGATGGAAAAAAAAAGAGAAAGCCCAGCACACACACATGTGAAACCTGGTGGGGACTGTACAATGATAATGGAAAACATTTGTTAGCCTCTTACTGCTTTCTGTGTGAATCAGCCAGATTCCTGGAACCAGGCCTGTCTGCTAAGAGAGCTGTACCTCGAAGGCCTTCCACACATGCCCCATGCCTGGTGTAAGGAGTGTTACCCAGGTCTCAGGAAGGAGGGTGCTCGAATGACTTTTGAACTGTTTTTAGTTTCCCCTCTTCTCGCAACCTTGATTTCTGCACCCCCAATACATAGATTAAGGCTTTAAAACAACAATAAAACAAAAGTGAAGAATAAAAGAAAAATTCAAACAATAAAAGAAAAAGTCAAACAAAATATCAACAAAAATCCAGAATCTTCCAACCAGTAGGACAACGTATGCCTAAGTGTGTTTACTTCACCCTGCTCTGTCCTCAGGAGAGGAATCACCTCATCAGGTGCATGAGGTGGTTTTATACAAAGAACTGTGCTAAACATTCTCTGTGTCCTTTGCCCATCAAGTTCTAAGACTCAAGTGGTTCTCTTTTCTCCGTCTACTTCCCAAACCTATCACAGCATTTATGTAAATCAAGTCCCTTATTTGGATTCACAGAGCATGGGAACATTATTTCCAATGGTCCCACTGTTGTGACCACCGCTATCACCACTACAATCATCCCAGCACCAGCACCATGATCATCCCAGCATTACCACCATGATCATCCCAGCATTACCACCATGATCATCCCAGCATTATCACCATGATCATCCCAGCATTACCACCATGATCATCCCAGCATTACCACCATGATCAACCCAGCATCAGCACCATGATCATCCCAGCA
>JADRCD010224571.1:0-14067 GCA_019843815.1 Montemys delectorum | reverse complement strand
CACATTGTATAGTGTTGTGCACTATCTAGGTAGGTTATAAATTTAAGTTCAGGTGTGTCTTAAGGTTTTACTGCTGTGAACAGACACCATGACAAAATGCAAGTCTTATAAAGAACAACATGAAATTGGGGCTGGCTTACAGGTTCAGAGGTTCAGGCCATTATCATCAAGGTGAGAGCAGGGCAGCATCCAGGCAGGCATGGTGCAGGAGGAGCTGAAAGTTCCACATCTTCATCTGAAGGCTACTAGACAGCTAGGATGAGGGCCTTAAAGCTCACACCCATAGCAACACATCTATTTCATCAAGGCCACACCTACAAATAGTGCCACTCCCTGGGCCAAGCATATTCAAACCATGACAAAGTGCTTTAAAGTGCCATTTCCAATATAACATGCAGATGACTGAAAAGGCTTTGATCTTTCAACAACCGAGGATAGATTTGGCCTTGTCATGTTGTCATTAGGATTTCAGGTACAGTGTAAGAGTTGGCCTAAGTGAAGCCCTGGCAGATAGTCATGTTCATGATGGGAGGAGATAGAAAAAGGTATGGAGAAGGGCCAGAAGTGTGAACCCAGTTCCCTCCTCTGGCTAGAACAAGAATTTGGAGACAAGTTTGGAATTTAAATTTTTTATTCATATATTGGGTCGGGAGCAGAGAGAACACCTGTGGAAGAGCATATGCACATGCCACTGCCTGTGTGTGGCGGTCAGAGAACAGCTTCCGGGAGTCTGTTCTTGCCCTCCCCCTTGCTGAGGTGCGCCTCTTGTTTCTACTGCTGTGCTGCACCACCGAGCTTCCTGCTGATTTCCCCTTGCTGTGGTTACAGCTGCACACTGCCTCCTCCAGCCTTACACCTAGGCTTCACGGCTAGGCTTGGCTTGTCAGGCTTCTGCTGCACCTGCTGAGCCATTTTACTGGCCCCAGAAGTTATTGTTCACACTTGATTTTTTTTTTTTATGATTATTGTCATACATTTTTGGTTTTTTGTTTTCAAAAATATATCTCAAGCTTATATAATAGAATTAGCATGATAAATAATAGTGAGAGCCAACAATCTATCTTTAACCATTTTTTTTTTTCTTGAGACATGGTTTTGTATAACTCAGGCTGTCTTCAAACTTGTTATATAGTTGAGGTAGCGTTAAACTTCTGATCCTCCTGCTTCTACCTTCTGTGTGCTATGAATAGCGGCATACACCATGCCTCACACCGTGCCCCAAACCATTCCTGGTTTTGTTATATTTAGCTTTTTTCTTTTTTTTTTCTTTTTTTTCTTTTTTCTTTTTTCTTTTTTTTTTTTTTGCTATTTTATCTCTTTAGTCATCCTAATATCCTTGTTTTAAAGAAGTTATGTTCAACCTATATATCTACAGACTTATCAGTTGTCTTTCTGACTTGGTATTTATGAGCGTAATCTATATTTTAAAAACTCATGATTTTCGTGCATGTATTTCTCTGTGTATGTTCATGTGCGTATGAAGGCCAGAGGTCAACCTTACCTATTATCTTCAGGGGCCATACATTTTGTTCTTTTTGAGACAGAATCTTTCACTGGGACCTTGGGCTTGCCCTTAGAATTGGCTAGCAGGCCAGCAAGCTCCAGGGATCCACTGGTCTCTAGCTTACTAGTATAGAAATTAAAAGCACAAGCTACCATACCTGGCTTCTTATGTGATTACTGGGGCCAAACTCAGGTCCTTGTGCTCGAGTGGTGAATACATTAGCAGTTGAGCCATCTCCCCAACCTCTACAGTGTTACAGTGGTTCTTGTCCTTTTAGGGAGCTGTTGCAGTTTGTAAAAGCAAATGATGATATCGCTCAGGAAATTGCTGAAAGGTAAGCTCTATTCATTTGTCCCTTCTTGTCTGTCTCCTCTGTCCTACAGTTTTCTGCATATAGTTATCATGATAATGCCCATTCCTCAGCTTCATTACAAACACAATCACATTCACAAGTGTTCCATAGCTGTACAAATAGACTCCAGCCTTTTAAAGGAGAGTTACTTGTTTTTAAATTGTGTGTGTATGTGTGTCTGTGTGTGGGTATGTGCCCGTCAGTGCTAGAGCCGAGGAGGTCAGAGGCATAGAGCCTCTAGAGCTCGAATCAGAGGCACACATGCTCCTTTGCATGAGTTGTAACTGTTAACCACTGAAGCCAGCCCTTCTCCAGGGCCTAGTCCTCAGTCTTGGAGCAACTAAGATAAATGTTTTTAGCCAGGCATGGTGACTCACAGCTAATCCCAGCAACGGAGAGACCGAGTCAAGAGAATTGCTTTCAGTTCCAGGATAGCCTGGGCGATGAAGTGAGTTATATGAAAGAGTCAGAAGTCTCAAAACTCCAAACCAGGACCAAAACGAAACAGCAAAACTCAAGTGCTTAAAAATGAATATTAGCTGATAATAATGCTTGCTTTTAAGAAACAGATGTTAAGTTTATTATTAAATACATGCATATGGATATGATAGTTATAGAGTTGTTTGTGAGAGGCAGGTGGGTTAATTCAAATAAAATACTTAGAACAAGGCTCATGACAAAGTGCCCAACCATATGTAGCCTGTGATATAAAATATTCTTGTTAACCTTCTGTCTAGGGGGAGCCAGTTCATCATAAACCATTTGCAGATGGATGACATCACCTGTTACTGGGAGAACCTCTTGACTGAATATTCCAAATTCCTGTCCTATAATGTAACAAGAAGAAAAGACTATTATCAGATCATTCCCAGACATTTGAAAACTGAACTGTAGTATCCATCCCAGGACCGGAATCCTGACAGTGGATCTGAGATGCTCTGTGGTGAAATACCATGATCATGACGCCTATACCTTGAACACTTTTGGCCAAGCCAAACATCCAGTTTTCCTTATCATGTTGAAGCCAGAGGGACTCTTGAGAAAGATCTAGTGTGTGTATAATGAGCAGAAATGAAACAGCTCAGCTCTTTGAAATCATGAAGTAAGGATTTGGAAGTGCATTGTAACCTTCATTTTCTTACGATCAATCACAGCTTGTGCCTCAGGTCATCTATATGTATCATCACTGTGAAGTCCATGTGAAGATGCTTTTGTCCTGTTATTTGGAGCAGACCATCCATCGTTTGGAACTTGTACATTACTCTAGCAACTCTAAAGTTATTTTAGGCTTGATCTCTGTTGCTTTATTTTAATGTAGAAATCCTTTGGAGTGTGTGAAAAACACCACAGCGATCGTTTCCTCTGGAGCCTAAGAAAGAGTGGCCGTGCTTTCCTTTGTAAACGCCTAAATTCTCTGGCACTCAGGAGGTTTCCATAATGCCTCAGTTGTATGAGTAACTTCTGCAGTTGGATTTCAGATTCCCATTTTGTGCCTTCATGCCCTTCTTATTCTCTCTAAAGGAGATAAAGAGAAATTTCCCAGTACATTCAGGAAGCAGGCTCATTAAAGAACTATGCCCCTGTCATACTAGCACTTCTGAAGCAGAGGCAGGAAGATGAATTCGTGGCCTCCTCAGCTACACAGGCGTTCCAGGAGAGAGCCTGGCTGCATGAGAGCCTGGCTGCATGAGCAGGTCCTGTCTTATAAACGCGAATTCATCTTTTGCACATCTTTTATTTTGCCATCTTAAATTAGTAGCAGCAGGACCACCTCAGTGTGCAGAGACTACCGTCTTCATGTGTGAACACATCATAAAGTGGCAACTTATAGAGCATCCTGCTTTGGCTTTTACTCCTATGTGAGATATTATTGGAGTACTTCCTTATTCCCCTCTGAAAAAAGATAGAAGGAAAGTTACGTCAAGTTGCAGCTCCGGTATCACCTCTGAGCCTTCTTGGCAGTTGGTAGTCGGCAGCTCATGCCTGGATTAGCCCTCGCGCTGCTTTGTAGGTACTTGGCTGTTTCTCCCATTGTTTGTAAGTTTACGGATGGATGGGAATGATGTTTCACTGCTCTTGATGTCTCCACTATCAGCACAGTGCCTCACGCAGAATAATTACTGAACAACTGTTGGGGGATGAGTGAGTGGGGAATGGATGGATACACTCACCTGGCCTAACTAAATTCTATTTTTAAATTGCCTGGTTACTTGCTCCAGTGGGGATGAGATGCATTGTAAGAAATGGGTGAATACAGATCCGTACTTGCCCTGGAGTAGTGAGGAGGATCTGTTTTTAAAAACAACAAAAGCTACTCAGATCTTACACTTGCTTGTGTACCTCACTGTAGATTAGTATGAGAATGACATGTTACAGCATGTAAAGTGTATGTTTTGGAAAATGGTATGTATGGTCACACTTTTGAAGATTGTGTTATCATTAATACTAGCTCGGTCTCAACCTTAACCATTTGCTCCTCAAAAATTTATTTACTATAGAAAAGGTTACTATTGTTTTCAGTATAACCAAATATAATATGCTTTTGTAAGAGTTGCACTTGGTGAACCTGGGAAAGAGAACCTGCTGACCCAAGAGAAAACTGACCATGGAAAAAGCTGTTGGGGTTTGGTGGGCAGAACTCAGCTGGGTTCTAGACAGAGATGACTGAAAGTCTTCCCTGATGGTTCCTCTGTTGGCAAGTCTGTGTCCTGAGGATGAGAGAGCTGTGTATGGAAGTGTATTTTGATGACAGCATTGCTTTGAGACCCGCCAAGATCAGAGTACAGAAGAGGCAGAATGTTTCTCTTCTGGTAAAAGAAGGTAAGCTCTGATAGCTTGGGGAATATGGGAGGCTGACAGAGGAAGAGTTGGAGAGAGGTGAGGCAGAGCAGTGAGGTGAACCATGCCCAAGGCCCTAGGGAAATTCTTGGTACAAGGCAACTTTGAATATTTGGGGCTAGGATGTAAGCGCGTGGTAGGACAAGCGCGTGGTAGGACACTCGCCTGGCATAGGAGCATTTCCTGGTACCACCTAAATGGAAAGAAGAGCTGTAGAGTTTGTGAAGTCTACTGGTACTAAGACCTTGTTCGTGTCTACAGGGTACAGGATCCTAGGGACATCTGAGCTGTATGTAATGATTTTTAACATTTTATTTTATATGAGCACTCTGTCTTTATGCACATCAGAAGGGAAGATCAGATCTCATTACGGATGGTTGTGAGCCACCATATGAACTCAGGACCTCTAGAAGAGCAGCCAGTGCTCTTAATCGCTCAGCTGTCTCTCCAGCCCCCATATGTAAATGATTTTGTCAGTGTTTGCCCAACCTTTGCCCTGACCTTGTTCAAGTCTACCCTGATTCTAGTAAGACTCTAGTTCAAGTGCTGAGGATTATTCCCAGGACCTCAAGTATATCAAATAAATGCACTTTGCAGCTTTTCCTACAGGTAAGCTAAACAGTCAACACATCCATTTTGTTGGGCTTTCAGGCCCTGGGACCCTAATCCCAGTGCCCACCTCTGAAAAACAAGCATCAAGCTAGAGGCAGGAATTGGGGGTCTGAATTCTTTACTCAGCATTTAATTACTTGAGACAAGTGGATCGCTGAGATGGAGGCCTGCCTGGTCTCCAGAGCTAATTACATGACAGCCAGGCCTATACAAGAAAAACCCTATCTTGGACCCTCCTTCCCCCCCAAAGAAGATAATTACCTTTTAAAAAAGATTTATTTTATGAATTTGAATACACTGTAGCGGTCTTCAGACACACCAGAAGAGGGCATCAGATCCCATTACAGTGGTTATGAGCCACCATGTGGTTGCTGGGAAATGAACTCGACCTCTGGAAGAGCAGCCAGGACTCCCTTTTTTTTTTTTTTGGTTTTACGAGACAAGGTTTCTCTGTGTAGCCCTGGCTGTCCTGGAACTCACTCTGTAGACCAAGCTGGCCTCTAACTCAGAAATCCGCCTGCCTCTGCCTCCCAAGTGCTGGGATGAATGGCGTGCGCCGCCACCGTCCGGCTAAGTCCCTACATCGGGAACCTTTCCGGATGCGACCTAATGTTCAGGGAGCCGGTCGGACTCTGCTCCGCCCAGGAAGCTTCTCCAGCCCACCAGGGTGGATGGGCGCGGCCTAGAAGCACCTGGCCTGTCTCTTTCCCCTCTGCGCTTGCGCTGAATAAAGTACTGTCCCCTTCTAGGTGGCTTTGTGCATCTTAAACGAGCCATCTCTCTTAAGCCCCTGCGCACTTCGAGCTCAGCTGAGCTGAGCAGGCCCAGAAGGCCGCTGCGCAAACACCTTCGGACCTCACTGAGACGAAACCGCCGCCAACTCACTTCCGGGGCACGACCGACCCAACCCCCAACCCTGCGCTACCGGAAGAGCTTTCAGTCGGAGTTTTCCTGTCCCGCCCCCTCCGGCCTTAGCGCGGCTAGGGGCGGGACTTCCGGTCTCGTCTCCGAGAGTTTCCGGACGTGAGCCGGCTGGGGACCGGATGTGATGTGAGGTATCCCCGAGCGTGTCGCTGGTGGACTGTGCGGGTCACCCTCTCCCACGGTGCCCGCCGACCCCGGGGTGTCTGTGTCTCTGTGGGTAGGAGGGCGTCATGGAGGCGCCGCCGCCCGCGCCCCGCATCCCCCTTTGCGGAGCCTGGGGTCCCTTTCCCCGAGTCTTTGCTGCCGGTGCTGTGGCTGCGGATTCCCAAGGTTTTGTGGAGGATCGCGAGCTGCGTTCACGTGTCTCAGGCCCCGGTTCCCCGGAATCCGGATGGGACCGCCTCCGGCAGCTGTTTACCAAAGAGTAAAAATGCCTCGGGTGTGTGGGGAGGGTGGCTCGCTCGGGGCGACGCCCGCAGCCTGTGCGACCCCCAGCCTGCGGTCTCTCTGCCCTGGTATCGTCCTTCTGGCCAACCTGGTTGTCACGCTGGCTCTTGAGTCATTCCCATTCAGAGTCACACTCTTAAAACAGTACCGTTCTAGTGAAACCAATGTCCTAACTTTACATAGTAGAAACATTGGACTAATCCGATTATTGTCATATAGCATCACTGGGAACTATATTTAGAAGTCTACACTAATACTGTTTTTTCGTATTTCATCTAGTCCCAAACTTTGATTTTTTTCTTGGCCAGTGTAGACTCCAGAAGCAGAAAGGACTGAGAGAATTGTTAATTATTGTTATTATCTTGAATAAGAGACAAAAAAAAAAAAATAGTGGCAGCTCTTCTTCCTCTCCGCTCCTCCATCCTCTCTGCCCCCTTGTTCCCACCTCCATTTTTAAGAATTACGTGTATATGTGGGTCTGTAATAATTTGGGTATGGGTACTTGAATGCACATGCCCTCTAACCAGAGGTGTCAGATTCCCCTCTATCTAGAGTTACCTGCAGTTTCTACTCAGCCGACTGGGGTTCTGGGAACTGAACCCAGGTCGTTTGTAAAACTAATACACGATCTTAAGTGCCATGCCATCTCTCCAGTCCCCCAACTCTCCTTTTTGAAACACTTTTGCTGTACGTAGGGACCAAGCTGGCCTGAAACTCAAAGCAACAATCCATTCTCAGCTTCCCAGATTCTGGGGTTATAACCTGGTCTTCTGGGCCCAGCCTCTCTTTTGCCCTGCTGGGGATTGGTCTTGCGTTAAGACCTCATCTGCCACAGATGCTACACACTTAGCTCTATCTCCCTTTGCAGAAGATACTAAAATAAACTATGTGAGGAGTAAATGATTAAGCCTGCATTGCTTTTGTCTGATATTTATTTAACGTTATTAATGCATTAATTAACAGTGAAAGTTTGTCTTTTCATGAAGTAATTTACCATACTGTTATCAAGTGATTAAATAAATTGGGACAAGGAAGCTGGCAGACTTGTATTTAATAATTCTATTAGTTTCAGCATCTCATTTTGTCTTTTTAAAAATTGTTTTTATTTTATGTGTATGAGTGTCTTGCCTGCGTGTGTATGTCTATGTACCCCATGCCTGCCTGGTTAGACAAAGTGAGCCACCACATGGGTGCTGGAAATGGAATCTGGACCCACTGGAAGAGCAGCACAGGTGCTCTTAACTGCTGAGCCATTGCTCTGCCCCCATCATCTTTTCTTAAGAAGTAATGTGTCAGTTTTTCTCAAAGGTCCTCCCAAAAGTTTGTATATTTTTGAAAGATTTTTATGTAGTGTGTAAGAGAAAAATATATATGTACTACTATGACTCACAGAAGATAATCATTAAAGCCACTTTTTAAAAAAATTTATTTATTTATTTTTATGTGTATGAGAACACTGTATCATGTGGCTGCTGGGAATTGAACTCAGGATGGCACCACTCCCTCTGGCCAGCTAGCTCTGGCCCCTCTGCTCTGGTGTAATTCACTGTAGTTGTCTTCAGACACGCACCAGAAGAGGGCGTCAGATCTCATTACGGGTGGTTATGAGCCACCATGTGGTTGCTGGGATCCGAACTTTTTATCATTTTTTTGTTTGTTTGTTTTTTCGAGACAGGGTTTCTCTGTGTAGCTCTGGCTGTTCTGGAACTCACTCTGTAGACCAGGCTGGCCATGAACTCAGAAATCTGCCTGCTTCTGCCTGGCTTTTATCAGTATTTTAAGCCATAGAATACTGGAATGGAAAGAAACTTGGAAAATAATCTAATGCAATTTGTATGCTTTTGTCCATGATGTGAAAGGGAAAACCAAGGTTCAGAGAGGCTGATCTGGCTGCATGTTACTTGGCAGATGCAGAATATAGCCCACTGTTCTGAGTTGAGACAGTCCTGTTCCTGAGTCCCATTATCTTTAGCTGCTTGGGCTGTCTTTGTGACAATTTAGAGCCTTTACCTATTTTTATATTTCTTTAATTTTCTTTCTTAGAGGGGCTTTACGGTCTCATATAGCCCATGTTAGTCTCAAATGCTGAGGATGACCTTGAACTCCTGATCCTCTGCTCTGCACCTTTCAAGTGCTGAGCTCACGGGACTGTACTGTCAAGCTCAGCTTTAGCTTTTATGGCAGTAAATTTTCGATAAATACTTCTCATTGAGCTATTCGAAGGACTAAAGAGGCAAAGCTTAGATACCTCCTAGCTTGTTAAACTTCATCCTTAAACATTTTTTCCTGAGTTTTACTGTAGGTCAATGTTTAATGTAGATGATTTTTAAAATTCTGTTCAATGTAAAAATACATAAAATATGAATTATGGCTGTTTTCCTATTAATGTAAATGTAAGAGTTTGTTTTCTAGAAAGCTTTAAGTTTCTTGTACATGAAAGAAGAGTGTAGTAATTGTGAACACTTTCAGAGGAAAGCTAATGATCTAAATAATGGTTCACTTAGGAGCATCACTATAGAAGGGCAGTATTGTTGAACTATTTTAAGAGGCTGTCCTGGGGCTAGAGGGGTGGCTCAGCTGTTAAAGGCTATGCTCAACCAAAAATATAAGAGGCCATCCTGCAAACTCTTAAAGTTCTCGTTTTTTATGTATCTGAGAGGCATAATCCGAATTAAACAATTCCTCCTTACTTTAGATTATCCTGTGCTGCCAACTACATAGTAAATTTTCTCAGCTTTTTTCTCTTCTATGTTTTCAAAGGGAGGCTTAGGGGTGCATGCCTATAATGCTAGCACATGAGAGGTGGAGACAGGATCAGGAGTTCCTGGTCAATGCGAGATGCTTTCTCTCTCTTTTTTTTTTTTTTCGAGACAGGGTTTCTCTGTGTAGCCCTGGCTTTCCTGGAACTCACTCTGTAGACCAGGCTGGCCTGGAACTCAGAAATCCGCCTGCCTCTGCCTCCCAAGTGCTGGGATTAAAGGCGTGTGCCACCACCACCGGCAAGATGCTTTCTCAATAAAGATTCTGCTCTCACTGTGTTCTTCAAGGAGCCTGGAGCTCCAGGGCTCGGTGATTTTCCTGCCTCAGCCTTTCAACCTCTGTGACTATAAGCTGGAGCCGTTGTGATGGCTTTCAGTGCTTTATGTAGTGATAGTCTGAGCATATCATAAAAGGCTTTCCTGGAACTCACTCTGTAGACCAGGCTGGCCTTGAACTCAGAAATCTGCCTGCCTCTGCCTCTGCCTCCCAAGTGCTGGGATTAAAGGTGTGCACCACTACCACCACCACCACCACCCCCGGCTTATTTTTATTTATTTTTTTAAAATTTATTTTATTTATATGAGTACATTGTAGATGTCTTCAGATACACCAGAAGAGGGCATCGGATCCCATCACAGATGGTTGTGAGTCACCATGTGGTTGCTGGGAATTGAACTCAGGACCTTTGGAAGAGCAATTGGTGCTCTTTTTTTTTTTTTTTTTTAAGATTTTTTTATTTATTTATTTATTTATTTATTTATTATATGTAAGTACACTGTAGCTGTCTTTAGACACATCAGAAGAGGGTGTCAGATCTCATTATGTATGGTTGTGAGCCACCATGTGGTTGCTGGGATCTGAACTCAGGGCCTTCAGAAGAGCAGTCAGTGCTCTTACCCACTGAGCCATCTCTCCAGCCCAGCCAGCAATTGGTGCACTTAACCACTGAGCCATCTTTCTAGCCCCAACTTCTTTTTTTTTTTTTTTTAAAGTGAGATTTTTTTTTTATCCATTTTTTTACTTCATGTGTTTGAATGTTTGTCTACATGTATGTATGCGTACTGTGTAGGTACTTCATACTCAAGGAGGCCAGAAGAGTCAGACCCTGTGAGATTGGAGCTGTAGACATGAATTTTTATGTGGGTGCTGGGTACTGAACCTAGGTCCTCTGCAAATGCCCTTAACCATTGAACGTGTCATCTCTCCAGCCTCTGGGTTTTGACATCTTTAGAATCCACATTTCAGGTGTTTAAATTCCATGTTTTATATATTGGTCTTAAAAATCTCTGAGTTCAAGCTGGTTGGTGATGGTGCATATCTTATTTTTTATTTTTTTTTATTTTTATTTTTTCGTTTTTTGAGACAGGGTTTCTCTGTATATCCCTGGCTGTCCTGGAACTCACTCTGTAGACCAGGCTGGCCTTGAACTCAGAAATATGCCTGCCTCTGCCTCCCAAGTGCTGGGATGAAAGACACGTGCCACCACTGCCCGGCAGTGGTACGTATCTTTAATCCCAACATTTGGGAGGCAGAGGCAGGAGGATCTCTGTGAGTTTGAGTCCTGTAGAGCCTGGTCTACGGAGTGTTTTCCAGGATAGCCAGGGCTACAGAGAAAAACCATATAACAAAACAAAACAAAACAAACAAACAAACAAAAGTCTTATGAGTTCATGTGGTATATATAAGATTAGAATTTAAAAATGGAAATATTAGTCTCCATCCAACTTAAAAGTTTTTCTTTATTTCTAAGGTTGTATTGTATATTTAGAAAAATAGACCTGTGTTTTATTAATGCATTTTCTTAAATGAGCATATTTGTTGTGACTAGTATCCTGGAAGCTCCCCTTTTCTAACGGCATAGACTGCTTTTGTTTAAGACAGAGGTATTACTTTTTTACATTAGTTTTGTTTTTGGAGCACAGTTTCATTATGTAGCACAGGATGGCTTCAGACTCATGACTTCTCCTACCTCAGCCTCCTGAATGCTGTAGTTACAGGTGTCCACCAAACTTGTGCTGCTTCTATATCACTGCATTAATTCACAGAAGGAATTAATAAAAAATAAGGTGTAAGCATTTGGAATAATTTAAAACATAGTGTATCATATAAAGTCCTAACATTTCCTTTTTGGTGTTTTAGTGAACAACAGAAATACCCAACGGAAATTGACTATATCTGCAGGGCAGCAGTTTCAGCGGGCATCATTGGCTGGGCATATGGAGGAATACCTGCTTTTATTTATGCTAAAAAACGCTACATTGAACAGAGCCAAGCGGAGATTTATCATAACCGATTTGATGCTGTGGTAAGTATTGATGGCCTAATCCTTAAGGACATACTAATTTATTCTCTTTACATCTCGTTTCTGTTAAGTCTTGGGTTGGGAAGATATTGGAATGCCAAGGTGAAGAAATCAGATCTCTTCTTACTAACAGTGGAAGCATTAATGCTAAGTATCTACAAGAATTTCTTAACTCTTCAGTTTATCTGTTTAAAAGAAAGAAGTTTGGTTTTGTTTTGTTTTGTTTTGTTTTGGTTTAGCATCTAATAGTAGATTACATATTGCATTTGCCTCATGCCTCTTTAAAATCCTTTAGTGTGAAACAGTCTCTCTGTCAATCTTGCCCTTGGGCAGTTTTACACACACATGTACACACAGTGTGACAAGTGGGGAAAAAGGTGGAGATGTTTTTGGCAGGAGTACCTAGGGTTGGTATCTCAGCACCTCCCTTTAGAGGCACATCTGTTGTTCTCTGACACTTGGTATGAACTTTCAGTTCCTTGGTTAAGATAAAATCTTCCAAGTTCTTATAAAATTACTTTTCTTTTGAGGAAATAAATACTTTGAAGATTCTTGTAAATATCCCAATTCCATCTACCCCATGCTTTTAGAATTCAATTCATTCTTGAAGTGGCTTTTTATTGTCATGATTGTCAAATAGCCGTTTGCTAATTCTAGCATTTTTTTTTTTTACATTCATTGGTTAGTGCTGTGCTAAGTAGTAGTAGTCATCCAGTTCTATTCACTTACTCGTCTGTTTGATTGACTAATAATTAATTGGTTAATAATGAGTTGTTCTGAGAAATGTGCTATTTTGTTATTGTGTGAGTTTCAGAATGTCCTAGGGTAGCAACAAGGTTGTTAAGTCATCTTCTGAGAACACATACTTTGTGTGGTCTGCTCATGACCAGTGTGTTGGTGTGAAGTATGTGATTCCTATTTACAGTTTGTTTCTATCTGTATGTACTCAGAACTTCCCATTTATTCAGTGGTTATATTCCATCATTGTCTTGTCTTCAAATACTCTGGTTGCCTTGTATGTGGGACACATGGGTTCTTTTTAAGTAGTTTCTTGCCCCTGAGATGTTTCTCGTTTGTTTGTTTTGTTTTGTTTTAAGAAGAATCTTTTTTTTCTTAAAGATTTGTTTATTATATGTAGGTACACCGTAGCTGTTTTCAGACACTCGGAGGGAATCAGATCTCATTACGAGTGGCTGCTGGGATTTGAACTCAGAACCTTCAGAAAAGCAGTCAGTGCTCTTAACCACTGAGCCATCTCTCCAGCCCTTTAAGAAGACTCTTGTGGCCGGGCAGTGGTGGCACACGTCTTTAATCCCAGCACTTGGAGGGCAGAGGCAGGAGGATTTCTAAGTTCAAGGCCAGCCTGGTCTACAGAGTGAGTTCCAGGACAGCCAGGGCTACACAGAGAAACTCTGTCTCAACCCCCCCCCCCCCCCCACCCCCCCACCCCACCCCACCCCCAAAAAAGAAGAATCTTGCTTTGTAGTCGGGTCTATCTTTCAGCTCATAGTAATTTTACTCTAATTCCAAGGAAGTTTTTCTGTTTCTATTTTTGTTTTAGATAGGTCTCTTTCTGTAGTCCTGACTGTTGTGAAACTTGTGACGAGGCTGGACTCAAACTCACAGAGATCTTCCTGCCTTTGTCTTCCCACTGCTGTGTTTAAAAGTGGAACCAAGATTACTTTTAGGGACAAATAGTATTTTGAAACCAAGACGTGGGTTCTCAGTGTGTTCTACACTTACTGCTTTTAGACTGTGGGCACATATTGTTGAGAACTGTATCTCGTGTGTGTGTGTGTGTGTGTGTGTGTGTGTGTGTGTGTGTGTGTTATACTCTGTATGTGCTTTCAGATACCTGTCGGTGTCCCTACCTATTTATTAAAAGCTATGAGTTCAGACATAACTATCTTTAGTATTTAGTATTTTATTTTTTAATTTGTGTGTGTGTGTGTGTGTGTGTGTGTGTTTATGCTATGTATATATAGGTGCCTACAGAGGCCATCAAATCCCCTGGAGCTAAAGTTATGGGGAATTGTGAGCTGCTCTACATGGATGCTAGGAACCAAACTCAGGTCCTCTGCAAGAGAAGCAAGTGCTCTGTGCTGCTGAGCCTCTCTAGTTCCCCTCCCCCATACTAGAAGTTTTGACTTGCCCAAGATCGTATAGGAGTTAGGATCTTCACATGGGTTTTCTCATAATCCTTACAAATACAAACTGTATCTCATGATCTACCTGGTCTACCAGACCTGCGGTGTGATGGGCTTGTAGATGAAAATGTGCTGTGGAGACAGACAGCATACCCTGCAGTCATGAAGGGATTCCTTACCA
>JADRCD010224569.1:26516-37198 GCA_019843815.1 Montemys delectorum | reverse complement strand
AGAGAGAGAGAGAGAGAGAGAGAGAGAGAGAGAGAGAGAGAGAGAGAGAGAGAGAGAGATTCTAAAGAACCCTGAGTAGTAAGTGCTATGGCTCAATTTCAGATTAAATGTTTCCCTCAGAGGTTCATGTACTAGTGTTGGGAAGTGGTATATACTATTAGATCTGGTACCCAGAAGGACCTCATGGAAGTACCACCCTTGTGGACGGATGTGCTACCTTATAGGAATTGTTCACACAAGATATCTGAGAACCTTCAATGGTTGTAAATAGGTTCTGGTATCTCAGCTCATTCTCTCTGGCTTCATGACTTAGATGTGTGTTCTTCCTTTCCCACATACATGTTGTGATACTAGTCACCATGTTCTGATGTAATCACAGGCTCTCAACAGAGACAGGAAGATGTAGGAACATGTTATCATACAAGAACTGTCAGCTGAATAAATTTCTTTTCTTTACTATGTACCCACCCTCTGGCATTTTCTAGTACAGTCAGATAATAGACTAAAACAGTATGGTAACAAAAAGTGTTATTTCCTTCTTGTACACAGAGATAGGCATGGGGGTAAGGGGCAGTGAACAGCCTTAACAAATGTCTTCTTTGTACCTATGGGTACAAAGCTATTTTATCATTGTAAGCCAGAGAAGTATAATGTAAAGCAGATAAAAGTTGCCTTCTCACTAACAAAAAAAATTAGAAGTGACACACATAGAGACAGCACATATTTTGAACTAAAAGGAGTTCGCCAAAGATGGCAAGCAAAGAGAACTCAAATCAGTTTCAAAATTATGTATGTGGTCAGCAAGCCCTGTAGGAAGTAGAAAGTAAAGAAAAATGAGAAAAACAAGTTAAGTAAATCATCATTCTATTGAGAGCTTCAGAATAGCTTAACAAGCCTGGAACACAGCAGAGCTAGTTATGAAAAATATACTCAGAAAGTAAATCAACATAGTTTGTTCTAAGAACTATAGTATGGGCATTGTCTGGATTAGAAGGAGGTGCACGTGCATCAAATGCATCAAATAACCATGAATGTGCACGATAATATCTTTTAACTCATATACTAGTGCAAGTCATATCCAACATAGAGATGTATGACACAGGAAAAACCATGATGGCAGTGGAACAGGCATGCCTGAAACTCCACTTCCATGTGCGGTGATGACAAGAAAGCACACTCTGACCACCCAATGGACACAGTCTTTTGCCTGAGGCAGCTTGGGATTTTTCCTTATACATACCTGCTCCCTGTGTACTAAGTGAAAAAGCAAAGTGCCTTGTTCTTATAACTCTTCCTCTACTCAGCCTCCTAATAGAGAGCACATGAACACAAGGCTTGAGTAATGCCATGCCTTCTGCCTTCTGCGTACAGTCCACAGTTCCAGGCATCCATCACATAGACTTACAAGAGAGACTGACAATAATCACTGTCTGTCAGATTTCTAAGGAAGGACCTGTATCAGCCAGGGTAGGAAAGCTTCTCATTTCTAGAGGGGCCAGAGTAGGAGGGTGGAAATACTAAAGTTAAAGTTTGCCAATAAAGCAGATACTAGGGAATAATTAATTAATGGTTTTTGCTATACCAATCTAGACTCAAAAATTCAGTCTATTCTTCAAACCCCTAAACTCATTCTCCTACACAAGCATGTGTCCGATAATTTCCAAAGAAAGAAAAATAGACCTAGTACATGGTCAGTTCACTTTCTGGTTTGTCCTGAGTGGATTTTCTCTTCTAAGCAATAAGTTAAACTTGCCACCCCAGTTATAGTACAAGTATAATTGGACACAATGTAATAGCTTTTTCAGAGTGACTAACCACAGTCAAATCTCATCTTGGAGATGGACATTTCAGTTAGCTACTCCTCATTCTATCTTTGTGTGTTCCATTCTCTTCTACATCTTCGAGGGACCAAAAAAGAAAGATGAGGGCAGGTCTCATGAGACCTTCACACCCTAACTAGACTAAAATGAAGCCCTTTGATCCATCTTATCAAAACAAAGTGTGCTTCCTTGTGCCATTTAAAAAAAATCTAATTTCTTTGAAAAGAGTAAAAACAATTACATGTCAGAGTGTCAAGGAGAGGGCTAAAGAGTATACTTTGGAACGACACGAGCCATCAGCAGACCCCTCTCAACAGATAGATATTGGCTCCACCAGTTCTATTTGCCAAATATTCTGTGTTTCTCTAGGTAAAAAAAGTAGGTGTAGCAATTACAATGATGACTTCTAGAATATTCCTTTCTGCCATCATAATTTCCAGATATGACCAGCTAGTGAACCTAGACCACACACGGGGGACAATGTTGACTTCATAGTTGACCTACCTGAACATGAAGCACAGTTGAGACAGACCTTTGACATTAAATCCACTGATATGGGACTTGGACGTTACCTACCTATGCTGTGTGACAGAAACCCTGCATCACTAAAGCCTTTCTGGATTTAATGGACAATTAATGATTGAGAGAGAGGGAGAGAGAGAGAGAGAGAGAGAGAGAGAGAGAGAGAGAGAGAGAGAGAGAGAGAAAGGTCTGAATTCTGACTTTACCTCTAGCTCTCATTCAATTACACATAGGATTTCACTTATTCATCAAATCTTTTCTAATCCATTTTAGACCACTACTTTTAGCCTCCCCAAAAGTTTATAGTTCCCAGTATTCCTGTGCATTAGAGATATTTTCTTCTTGAAAATTGGCACATAACTGGTAAAATCTAACCTTTAAAAAAAAATCACTGTCTTCAGAGAGCACAAGAAGAGCTCAGAAGTGAGAGTTAAAAGAACAATTTTCCTTTTAGTAATGTCTTCCCTCCAGACAAGGGGGACAAAGGCAGCAATCTGAATGATCGCCTCTCCTCGACTTCGTATTAGTTGTCTCCAGCAATGGCAGGACACGGGCTTTGCAACACGCTGCCACCGTCACTAGAGAAGCACTCATTTCTCCATTCTGTGATTGAGCAGGTGCTGGGTGCAAAGCTGGACGGTGACCCAGTTTATAGCACTGAAGAAACAGAACAACGCCCCAGCTGGGGAGAAGACATTCGAGCTACACTCTTTTCAGAGATGTTTGTATAGATAAATGGAAGTTTATGTGAGTACAGAGGCTATATTGTCCTCCAGATGCACATGTGTAACTTCCATTCAGCCAGCAGTCATCATTATAATAACTGAGGTTTATAGGAGGTTCTTTTTCTAGAAGGATCCCAAAGAGCTTTACAAAACCCTCACAAATTACTGGCGAAAAGCCTTCTTTCAGATCCACATGGAGAATCTCGGTGCTAATATTCTGCCTTCCCAGAACAAACGACCAGATGTCAATGAAAGATTGCCCATGTGTCAAGAGAATAGAATATTGGAGTCAAAACTGACCATGGGGCCAGGACAAGTAGAATTTTGCCCCAAATACATATAATAGCTATGTCTCTGCCCACCTATGTTATTGTAAATGACAGCTACTTATGGCTACCTACTAGCATGCACAATGGTGCTATATTGACAGTAAAAGAAAAAGTGACATTGTTGCACCCTCCTGCAAACTTCATGGGGGTTAGACAAAGAGAATTGGCTTCGGCATTTTTTTATTTCTTGCCACATGGGATACAAGTCCACTTGTTCCCAAGTTTAATAATATGAATAAAAACCAGCAATTCAACTGCAAATTATTCTTAAAACAAAACAGCTCTGATATAAGCAAATTGTGGTTTCTACTCAATAAATTATGGTTGAAATAGGGTTCCCTTCTACACTTATAATCAGGACTTGAGTTGGAAGGGGATTCAAAATAAATCTTGCAGTTCTTTCTAGAGAATTGAATCATTTTTCTTTGATGTACCTTATTCACATTCAGATAAATCCCCTCATACCATAGGGAAGAGGCCAAGTTGAGATTCACATTTGGTTCAAGGCCCAATTAGAATTTGAATATTATAGCAAGAGTTAGTTATATTTACATATACTATGGATGTTTTGTCAAAAAGTTATACATTTGAAATATTTTGTGTGCTTTAAGCTAAACAGATTTTTTTATGCCAAACTATACTTTATTTAGGCATATGTTAGACATCATCACACATTTTCATAGAATAATGAGTCTCTTTGTTCGACTAAAATATGCTCTAAAGTCTATATTTTAATGAGAGTATTTAAAAAATCATACAACGGGGCCTTGATAGATGGCTAAATAGTTAATATTACTTACTGCTAGCCCAAAGGACCCAAGTTTAGTTTCCAGAATCAATCAGGTGGCTCATAACTGCCTGTAACTTCAAGGTATGCTCTCCTCTGGCCTCCATTGTAGCTGTGCTCCCCTGACATCGCAATCTCCCTCTCTCTCTCTCTCTCTCTCTCTCTCTCTCTCTCTCTCTCTCTCTCTCTCTCTCTCTCAGGCCCACACATTCAGGTACATAGATAATACATTAAAATAAATCTTAAAACAATGTAAGAAAAGTTTAAAAGCAAAACCTATTATGAGCTCTACATTAAACAGTATAAAAACTGAACAGTTTCAAATTATATCTTGAAAAATCAAGTTGGGGAGATAAAAATAAAAATTCACATTTGTGTATTTGGAGAATTAAGTAACCTGCATAGGATATAAAAGTCAGGAGGTAAAACTTGAGACTTGAAAATTGTAAAGAATTAGAGCTACCTGGAGCTGACTGTGGACTGGTGGGCAATTGTGAACCCCCCGATGGATGATGGAAACCAAACTTGGGTCCTCTGGAAAAGCAGTGATAGCTATTAACCACGGAGCAATCTCCCTAGCCACACCTCCCCAACTTGTGATTTCAGACTTCTATTACAATGTAGTCATATCCCTTCAAGGACAAGGACATCTATATGACTGTTGCTCTTTCCCTCTTCTGCCTTCTTACCTAGTCTACTTCATTCCTGCCACAAAGGCCAGCAAATGTAGGTGCCAGTGGATGATATTTCTAAGTAGTACAAAGGTATGATTTTGCTCATTTAAGAGCAAATGTTGCAAACATGTAAGGTACCTCCATGAGATCAGGAACAGCTTGACATCTGAGCATTTTTGCTGAGACGCTTACCCTTTGTGAGTGGTCACTGAAAAGACCAGAAACACAGGTAAGAGACAGCTGCCTGCTTCCATTCTGAACACACACATTGGAAACGTAAACTGGAGTAAGCCTTTATAAGCGGAGCGCAGGAAGACATATGTGCAAAGCATCAATAGATTGCACATGGAGGATAGACCTCACATACTTAGAACAGACAATAAAGGTTAATTAGATTATTAATAGGACAAAGAACAAGTAATAGTTACGTCACAGGTGACAACATAAGGGAAATATATGAGGCGTTTGTAAATTCACAAGAAAATATGAATACTCTATTATAACAACAAAAAAAAGGCACTAAAAATGTTAGTTCCTGGTCTGGAGATGGAGGCCAGCACTAGAACAGATGCCTAGCTCACATGAAGTCATTGGTTCTATACAGGCATTGGGAAAAAGAGAGTCTTATCTAATTAACAACCAAAAAATGCTTGTTTAAGTAATATGATACTTATCACCTGTCACGGTTTAAAACTAATGCTGTGGAGACCACTATACGAAGCATATATGATTATATTTTTTCTGCATTGGTGTTTGGGAATAAAGAATGCTTTCATGTCATTTGATCCAAGAACTTTAGTTTTACTTGTTTATTATGTAGAAATAACCAAGAATTCATAAACTATGTATTCAAAATACATTCCCCCAAATACTTTTTTTTTTATAACAATTCGCAATTAGAAGCAATTCTAACATCCTTGTGTAGGAGGAAACTGATTAAGTAAATCAGATAGAGTTGAGAAAACATTACTCTGTAGTCTTTTAACAGGGAGCTGATGAGTTCTTCTTCTGTTTGTGGTTGACGGGCTTTAAGATGGGACCATGTGTAGCTTAGGCTGGGCTCAACGTCACTGAATAATCAGGGCTGTCCCTGAACTCATGTGTCCTTATTTCCTGAGTTAATAAAATTGCAAGTGTGGTTTTGTAGTATTCTACCTTTAATAGATAAAATATATGATATTCAATTTATATATATATATATATATATATATATATATATATATCATGATCCCATCTAGTTTTCTAAAAGTTATACACAGCGATAGAACAAGTTGAAGTAGAACATGAAAAAGATTATAGATAAATTTCTATAATTACCATGTATTCCTTTTGTTATAAGAGGAAACACATGATTTGAGTTTTTTTTTTTTAAGGCACTGACATATACAATTTTCTTAGAAGAAAATGAACATCCAGCTGTATTTTACTCTTTTCAGAAACACCAAAATCTTTGAGTCTTATTCTCCCAAAAGCATAAGCCCGAGTCCGAGGAAAAAGCTTAGAAAAAATAATCCAAAGGGCAGCACTGCTTCTTCCTCCAAGCCTGATATATAAGCCAGTGACCTATCACACACTGGGCATCATCAAGGAGTGGGAATTCTTCAAGCCTTCCCAACATCTCAGGCTCTATGAAAACTTGAACACAGTTACTAAACTCTGGGATGAATCTTGCTATTGGGTGGGAGTAAGGCATCCTGACACTACTGCAAGGATGCAGAGCTCTATTGCTGGTATCTCAACACTCCTGCACCACTGCAGAGATCCAACCCACTTTCTAGTGTCTGTTCATTTGTTTTATCACAGGATACCATTTCCTTCTGCACTGTGACAGTATATGTACACTATTGTGGTGGAACTTCCTCTTTTGTTTATGGACTGAATGTTTGTGTTGCCCCTTAAATTCATATGCTAAAGCCCTAACTTCCAGCATGAATGTATTTGAAGATGGGATTGGAAGTGTGATCTTCTGATAGGCTTTTGATAGATACCTTGACAGAAACTTTAGTCTCCTGGAAAGAGGGACCACAACTGAAAAATTGCACCCATCAAATTGGTCCGTAAGCATTTTTATTAGACATTTTCTTAATTAATGATTGATGCAGGGGACAGCCTACTGTGAGCAATGCCATCTTTAGGGAAATGAGTCTGAGCCATATAAAGAAGTAGCTTAGTGAGCCAGAGAGAGCAAGCTATGTAAGCAGCTTTCCTCTGTGGTATCTATTGAAGTTCCTGCTCTGATTTCCCTCACTGATTGTTATGTGAAAATGTAAGATCAAATAAACCTCTTCGTTCCCAACTTGATTTTGGTCAGTTTTTTATAACAGTAACAGACAAGCAAAGTAAAAGAAGACTGGAAATTTTCTTTTCTTTGGTGGGAGAGAACAGAGCAGAGTGTGGTGGCTAATTTCATGTATTTCTCAGTTTATCATGTACACTGTTCCAGTGCTCTTAGGAGTGCCGGATTCTGAGTAGCTTACAACTAAATCCTTTGAGACATGAACCATTCTCCACATTGTATATTACTTCTCCACCTGTAGCAGCCTATACTCAATTACTTGCAGATGCAGGAGCACCAAGACCAACCTACTTGCTGCCAAGTGGCATAAATCTGTATAGTAATTCTAGCTTTGGACTTTTATGTGGGATTAGCTGAGGCTTTGCCAGGTAAGCCAACTCAGTTCAATTTTTCCCATCTTAATTCTACTTTTTATTAAAAACAAAAAAAAACACAAAAAACCCCCAAGTTTCAAATGCTAGTCTCAAAAGTATGCTCCCTAAGCCTTCCAAACACATATTTATCTCACACTCTATTTCTTATGAAAACTAACCAAAGACAGTGCAGGTGAATAATCAGGTCATTGCTGGTGGTATAAACTGGTGTGAAAGACACTCTATAACAGAGCTACAAAATTCTTTCTCCCTTTGCTAAGCAGCCTGTTGATTAAGATGTCTATTCAATGTTCCTGTGCACAGCTCCTGAACGGTATTAGACCTATATGATTCACAGTTCAACTTCAGTTCTTCATGGCTGGCTATGGTCCACTGGACGGGTTAGAGACTCATAAGTAACATCTGTAGACTGCAGTGCATTGCCTGAATTTATCCTAGATAAAACACATTCCTGTGAAAATACACCACTGGTCCATGGGGATCTGCATTTCTTCTCAACATCTACTTGAGCAAAATGTCATGATTATCATATATTATGAAATTACCAAAAATCAAAAGATTCATAACTTGGACTATTTTCCCCAGACAATTTTTTTTGAAAAGTAAGGAATACTCAATAATTTCAACCTAGATGAGGGTCCAGGTTAGATGCTATGTGAGAGTCCATAGCATATAAGACAATGCAGTGGTGGGCTATCAGCTCATTGAATGGTTTGTGCTAAACACTTGAAGGATATTCTCTTATCACAGGAGTTCTCTCTGTTTTAATTCCACACAGAAGTAGCTTACTTCAGACACTGAATGTCAATTGTATGCATAATGAAAGTGTAAGCCTGGGTCCAGGAGATTTCTCATATATGCCAGTCTTGTGAAGTAAATGTTGATCTCGGAATATATGCTTAATCATAATTCTGGTAAGCCTTGAAATAAATCATCCCCGTAGTTGGATTTAATAGTCTGATTATTTTGAACACACATACATATACAGCTAATGACTTTAAAACCTTTATCTAAAAATTTGAGGTACAAAGCAAGCTCAGATTGCACATTTTATTAATATAACAAATGGGCTACAGATGTTTGCACCACCTTGTAGGCAAGTTTCTCCTGATGCCCATTACTAAGCAAAATAAACACTATGGGTACCCTCTCCATTAAACTACTCCTAGGCGATAATCAACTGGTTCTTCCCAGGAATTTAGGAATTACTGCTGCCTTGTTTGCAAGGATCCTGTGTCAACCAATGAAAGCTTTGCCTCAGGCCAAAAGCATACCAGGCAATGGTGAATTTTTTATGAGTCAGAGTTTGGATTGATTCCTAATTTAAATAATCTTGTACATTTCTACAAAAGTGGAAATGAGATGTGACAATTTAATTTTCTCTGCCATTTGAATAAAAGAAAGATGTTTTAAACTATATTCCATCACCCAGAACTAGCTTAAAATTACTCAGGAATGACATCACCCTTTCTGAAGATCAGCATTTGGGTTAGAATCACTGTAAGGATATGAATTTAACTTTTCAGCCACCCTGTGATTATTTCCACTGGGGTTCCTAAAACTGCTTCTTTCCACCTATGGTTCATGAGGTTTCTTGTCCCTGTGATAGTCAGCTTAGACTCCTCTGCCACAGCTGTCATATCTCTGTTGACGGCTCACAATCACCACCCCTGATCCATGGCATGTTCACTCTTTACTCTGATGAGTGCATTAGTCACTGTGCAGTTGCTGTGATAAAACACTCTGGCAAGGTGACTTAGAGAAGAAAGGAATTTACATTGGCTTAAGCACACAGTGAGCTAGGGTCCCCAATGGAGGAAACAGCATGACATCAGTTGGTAGGCATAGTGGATGAAACAGAAAGCTGAGAGTTTACATCTCAACCACAAGCACAAAGCAAAGAGAGCAAACAGAAAAGGTATAAGGCTTTTTTCCTTCAAAGTCCAGCCTAGTGATAGGCTTCTTCCAGCAAAGAAGAAGTATACATCTCCCTACCACAAAGAGTGCCACCAGCTAGGGAATAAGTGTTGAAATACCTGAGACTGTGGGGAACATTTCTCATTTAAACCTCTACACTGAGTGTTTATACTTTAGCTTCCTACTAAAACTCTTGTCTTACTGTTGATAGGAATATCTGAAACTTCATTCCAAATACTTAATAGGATATCAGAAACCCCATTTTTAAAAATATTCAGATCCCTTAAAAAATATTTCCACATACATATATAATATATGCAGGTAGGAATGCCCTTGAGCTTAGGAATGTATGTGGGTACAGGTGTGTGTGCAGGAAGGGGGACACATTTAAGGAGGCCAGAGAAGGAGTTATGGTTTGTATATGCTAGGCTCAAGGAGTAGCACTATTAGAAGGTGTGACCCTGTTGGAGTAGGTGTGGCCTTGTTGGAGTAGGTGTGTTACTGTGACTTTAAGACTCTCATTCTAGCTGCCTGGAAGCCAGTATTCTGCTAACAACCTTCAGAAGAAGATGTAGAACTCTCAGCTCCCTCAGTACCATGCCTGCCTGGATGCTGCCATGCTCCTGCCTTGATGATAATGGACTGAAACTCTGAACCTGTAAACCAGCCCCAATTACATGTTGTCCTTCGAAGAGTTGCCGTGGCCATGGTCTGTTCTCACCAGTAAAACTCTAGCTAAGACAGAAGGACAATCTCAACCAATCTCTGATTTAATTCCTTCAAGACAAGGTCCCTTAGTGAGTTTGGATCTCAGTGTTTTTGTGCTAGGCTGATTGGCAACAAGCTCCAGGGATTCTGTTATCTCTATCCCCATCCAATATTGGAGTTACAAGCACATGAACTATGTTTGTATTTTAGCATGGGTGCTGGAGATCTGAACTCAGATCCACTAGTTTATGTAGAAGGCACTCCTATTCACCAAGCAGTCTTTGCAGCTTCAAGCACCAGAATATAGAATTCAATGTTCATATGAGCTCACATGCTCACAGTGGATCATGTCTAGCATATATTTGAATAGATTAGTTATTGTATTAGTCAAGGTTTCTCTAATGGACCAGAACTGTGATGTGTGTGTGAGAGAGACAGACAGAGACAGAGTCACAGAGAAAGACAGACACAAAGAGACAGAGCAGATAGATAGATAGATAGATAGATAGATAGATAGATAGATAGATAGA
>JADRCD010224569.1:0-18052 GCA_019843815.1 Montemys delectorum | reverse complement strand
AGAGAGAGAGAGAGAGAGAGAGAGAGAGAGAGAGAGAGTCTTTCAGGGGCTTCAGTGAGGCTTGGCACAAAGAATAGATGAAAATTAATTGTTAAGTGAGGCAGCCATTATGGCCTTGTCCTCTTGGAGCAGTGCACATAAAGACAATGGTGGGAAATCAGAGTCACTAGGTCAAGGGCACTTGACAGCTCAGAACCAATAAATGCTCTTCAATCATATTTACACAGGACACATCACTTTAGGAGAAAGTGATTTCCACAGCCATAATCTCTACTCATGTGAAAATCTCAAGGCTTTTGTGGAAGTTCCTATCCAGTACATATTTCTGCTGTCAGACTACTTCTGTCACCGCATTCAAACCATGAAGTGCATTCTCTGCTGATTCCACTATTATGGCAGGAAAATGACCTGTAACATTCTTTGGAGGAGCTTGGCACTTTGCATATATTAGAGGAATACAAGAGGAAAAATATGTTAGCAACGAAGTTTATGGAAAGTCATGCAACTACACTTTACATTTCATAGAATGTAGAGCCTGCCTGATTTGTGAGACTAAGGCAGGGAGACCTGTCAAGAAAGGAAAAATCTACATATTCTCATATTTTCAAGGGCAGTTGTCAACTTTTTTTCCATCTACAAAATCTTGATGGTAAGTGACAAAATGAAAAATGTGCCAAAATGTATTATTTGACCTTTTTTTTCTTCATAGCTCTGATGTTCAAAGAACTTAATAGATGGGAACATGGGAACATATCTTTTACTAGGTATGGGGAGTAGACAAAATTTGAAAGCAATCTGAAATCAATGACAAAGGCCTCATTTTTTTTTTTTTTTTTTTATGATCGCTTTAGTGAAAGTGACCTTGGTTTCACATGGAGGGGCATGTCTAAAAGTGTATCTCTCAGAAGTAATGTGGGATATCTCTGTTTAATTTGTAGCAACTGAATACATCTGAGAGGCAAATTTTCTGGGTCTGCACCACACCCTAGTGCAAAGTGAGCATCCATTATGAGTATCCCTCATGCATGATAGCATAAAAGAAGAAGCCCTCAAGAGGCTTCACCTAGACTCACTGCCCTAACTAAGAGAGCCTCAGTCCCTCCCAGGTAATTTCCAGATGGAGAAGAATAAGAGGTAATTAACCATTTCACTGCTAGCCAAAGAGAACTGATCCATTAAGTCTTCTTTCTCCCAGCTCACTGGTCAGGTATCAAAGCACAGTCTTGCTTCCTGACCCAGGATGGAATTTTATTCCTTAATCATATTCTCCTAGCTGCTTGACTGGCTAGCTCCAGAGAGAGCACAGACCGTTATTTACTAGAATTAAGGAGCTTGGGGAGCCCAGGTGGAGGGAGACAGAGGGCATTTTTATCATAGTAGCACTCTCCAGCATCAATACAGCTAAAGGTCAGCCGGCATTTCCATCAAAACCTCCCGATTTCCAGCCATTTATAACTTGGCTATAAAAATCACTCTTGGCTGCAATTCGGTAAGTGGTACCTCAGCTGAGCGGAAAATTGTCTGCTCTCGGTGGCGGCTGTTGGTTTGTTTTGGTTTGCCTTTTGTTTTTGCGATTTGAGAAAAAACAGTCATTTGAAAAGCACCATTTAAACGTAACCCCTTCTGAAGGAGAAACGTGAACAATTTAAAACATTCATTTGTGTTTTCACCTCCAGTGGCTTCCGCTGCACAGTAAAGAGTGTCCCGGTCTCATTTACTTTTGGCATTTCCAGAAAGCCAAGATGAGGGACTCTGTCCTTCAAAGGCAACTGGTTAGCAGAAAACATGCTGTCTTGAGGCTTGTATTGCAGGAGTGGATGACCAGGTGTGGAGTGATGGCTGCAACCTATCTCCCTCCAATTAAGACTGAGCCCTTGTGCTGCCATGTGCCCTCTGTTTTAATTTCCACAAGGTTCTCTTGGCAGTGTAGGCATGGAGGCAAGAGGATCCTCTAAGGAATCCTCTGGATAAACCCAATCATTCTGTCTCAGAGCTTCCTGGTTTCCCTGGGTTGTTGCTCCAGATTGATTACCAGGCCTGGGTCTGGTATTATTAGACTTCCCTCTCCCTTGTACTTGATGGAACGTGACAGTTCACTGGCAGGTGATAGAGATCAAAGACCGGGGGCTGGGGGGGGGGTGTTCCTTAGGGATACTGGGAAGCTCAGAGTTGGAAACCTGACCAAGGAATGCAGCCAGTTGTGTAAGCCCTAGCAAGAAGGAGCCATGCACTGGCTTCCTACTAGGCATCCCTAAACCCCAAGGAAAGGCCTTCTGGCTCCCCTCTGTACTCACTATGGTCAGCTGCTGATACTCCATGTATATCTGTTTCCATTGTTTCTAGGAAAGAGGGCCACACTTGTTTCACCAACAAAGAAAGAACAAATAGAAAGGCCTCTGAGGTTTTGAGAAATGGTTTCATGGTATCTCTGGAACTTTAGCCTGCCCTGTCTCAGGCTTGGGTCTAGGGGCTAGAAGAAAAGCTAGTATCTTTTAAATATTCCCTGAGTTTTTGAAAATGAAAAGAGGATGTTGTAACTCTTTTTTTTCATGGAGCAATGCACCAAAAGCTGAGAGCCACAGATGTTCCAAGGCCAAGAGGACATGGATTTCCGCTACTGTCACTCCCGGCCCCACCCCTACTCCACCTCTATCCCAACCCAAGCAACTCTAAATGGAAAAGCTCTGGAGCCCAGACCCTCCTGCCAGATGGATTATCCTCCAGCTGCTTTGAAACTCTCTCACCTGGGCTGCCTAGTGCTCACCGGACCAGTAGGCCTGAGGACAGAGAATGGAGAAGTTTGATTCATTGCTGGAGCTTGAACAGTCAGCCTGGAGGCTCTGCAAGCATCCTTGCAGAGCAGGACAAAGAAGGATGATGGCCAGAGGTCTAAGGGTTCTACCTCTGAATCAGCTCCTCAGGTGTGCTATGAAAACATTTTGCACAAGACTGAAGCTAGCTATGCACCTGTTGACTTTTGAGGTTATTTACAACCTTGCTGTAGGTTCTTTGAAGCATGGAGGTGAACTTTTTCCAAAACCTCCTTTGGGCTAAGCTCAGTGGTACCCAGAGCACTTGCGAATACAGGTATAATCTAATATTACCTCATTTGCTCCACTGCCAAGATCAGCGATCTGTTTCTCAGTTGCCAAAAGCCCGTGGCCACCTTAGTTTTCATTCGCAATGACTCCTTTACTTCTAGTTCCTTCTTCTTTGCTTGGCTTTGTCTAGCTCCTGTTTATACCTGTTGTCCTCTCCCTTGTTCACTGAAAATTTTAATATTATTCTCAGGGCTCCAAATGGTTCTTTTTCTCTATATACATGTTATAAGACAATTTATCTTATTCTATTTGTATATCAAGATTAATAATTAATCATAGCCATAGGCTGAAAAACGCCTTTGGAAGGCGTACTTACTTGTTACTCTTGTTGCTCTCTGGCTTGTTTCCAAATTCAAGACTTCACTAAGCTGGTTTACTTTGAGGCTGTTATTGATTTTTAATTGCTGTATTTCTTTCTTCCCAAGTGTCTTTACTTAAATTTATAGAAATACCTTGTATAAAGCCAAAAGTAATTTCTTAACCTCTATCAAATACAAAAGCAAATTCTATTTGAATTCAATATTAAGTTCATCATAAAATCCATTTAGACCTATTTGACACATTCTGGAAGCCTTTGGTGGGTTCTAGAAAAGAGAAAAGTGACTGAGCTAGAATGAACAAACATAACATGTTAGTTAAGAATATGGTAACAACTAGGCCTCAGGACATTCACAGAAGCAGGAGTGGGTGAGAAAGGTCCATGTCTGGAGGCAGGAATCATTCAAAAAACAAAGGTGAGAGGAAACCAAAGACAGCTAGATAAGGATGGACAGCAGATGCAGCTATGAATCCATCTCAACTCTAGACTCCAGACCAGGACAGTGCAATGCCCAGTGTTGGCACAGAGTGGAAGCTACTTGTATCGCCTCACTATTTAGCAGATTACCAAGTACTTTTCATGTAATCTAGGATTTAATGCTTCTCACTTGACAATCCAAGTACTATCACTACCTACTTACATAGAAAAAGAAATTGAGTTAAAGCTTTCTCGGTGCATTGTTTGTATGGTTGAAGGACATAATGACCGTTTAGTGGCCCGGGATCCTTTAATATTTCATCTGAATCCATGTTCTACAGAGAACAGAGACTTTTTTAGTTGTTGGTGGTGGTATTGTGCTTTGTTGCATTTATTTGTGTAGTGGTGAAATTTGAAACCAGAACCTATGCAGGCAGGAACCTGCCTAGCAAGGCCATATCACAAGGTTTTGAACACAACAGTAGTGGGAAATGATGACAGTTCTCAGCCAAAACAGCTAGGCTCAAATTTCTGGGTTCCACCTTGTTCTCCGATACATCTGAGAAGGAGGTCCAAGAAGCAGCTTTCCGTGCTCCTGGTTGTCATTTCTTAAACAGCCCTTTATGGGTATTCTATGAGGCTGATCCCTGGCACCACCCTCCGACACATCAAACCAGCAGTGGATCTGACATTCCTGACGACTGCCATACAATCCACTAACCTGTGCGGTGCACAGGCATCATGAAATATGTCTTTCTGCAAATACAATACAGGAAACATAGCTACTGTGGCAGCCAGGAGAGGAAAGGACATTGCTCTCAGATCACCAAATGGGGACAAAAGAGATGATGTATGGTGTTTGGTAAGACATTAATCTTCCTTGACACTTCTGGATAATCAGCTGGAGTCATTCTTGGGAACAATTGCTTTTCAAGGATAAAAATGAATAAACAGGGAGGGGCTTATCCAATCTGACATTACGCCATTGATGAGATGCTGACTGGCTTGAGTTTATTGAAGGCCACTTGGCAATTAGACTTAAGCATTTCCTGACAAGGCTGTGATTGTAGGATGTTTTGTATTCCATTTATCTCATCCACCCTGGAGTCATCTCAGTAGAAGTACCAAGGCTGTGTGTAGGAGATCCACAACAGGTCAAAGCTATTATCCTCCAGATTTACAGGATCATGAAACATTATTTTTTGTATCTCCACAAGAACTGGCACCATCTGCACATCTCTAGGCCAGATGAGGCAGAGAGAGATACTGTTTCTGCCTGTGTAGAGATAAATGCAGGATGACTGATAAACCATGGAAAACAAACTCCAGGTGGGACTCTGGTGCCACGCTGGATAACGTAAGAGTTGTGCTCTTCAGACCTGAGTAATGACTCAAAATAACTTCAAGGCAGGGTCCAGGGGCTGTAAGAAGAAGGATAAGGTATTAAATCCAGTCTTTTCGTAAGAAAACCAGAGTAGGGAGTGTCAAGGTGAAAAACTTACTTCAGTAGTATTCATGAACATGCTAGTATGATTCCCTAAGTGTAACAATAAAACTGCAGCCAATTATATTAACAAATCCATCCAGTGGCCACAATCACAAAAGAGAAGATACTCTAATCCGTCAATGTGTTGGTTAGTCATTATTCCCTCTGTTAGAACTTGGTTCTGTGATTTTATATTTTTAACAGAGACGGCCTATGGTTGTCTACATTCCTCCAAGCGCTTCTGCCATGCAGCGCTTTTCACAGCTACATGCTTGCTCTGTACCCGTCTCTTTTCCAGAAAGGCAAAGATGAAAAGGTTCAGATGGCTTTCTTGAAAGACCTCGAGTCAGAGAATGGAGGAAGATACGGAAATGGCTAGCTGATGGAATGAGGGCTGAAGGTGGGTCCGTGTAAAAAGCATGTGGGCACAAGCCGATCGCCTGACTGTCCCACGCTCCCGCTGTTTCTCTGTCACAGAGAAGGGATCTCAGGGAACGGCTTCTGACCCAAGTCCAAAATGCTTTCCGTTGAACGTAAAGGCTTCCATAATCAGTCACATTTCAATCCGTACGTTTTCATTAATTTAAAAGTCCTGTAAGTTGCTAAGGTGCTCTTTGCACCTGTTAGGGGAGTTTTCCACACATACCTATATACTGATTTTTTTTCCAGTCTCTGAATCCCAGGAGCCACTCTTGGCCCTTTCAGTATCTCTGATTCATCACAATCAGCAGGAAAACCATTCTTTCCTCATTCTCACTCCCCAGCTTCTGTACGCTGTAGTCTGTGGGCTCTATCAGGTGCAGCTCTTCTGAACAAGCATATTACAGCTGAGACACAGGAACACAGAGTCTCCTCAAAGGCAATCACCATGAAAGAGGGTACAGATTTATTCTAATGTTGCTGCGATTGCTCAAAGTCATATCCCATTAGGAACTTCCCTTTTGCAACTACATTTGACGTGTGCAATTTCTTTACTTTTGAATCGCTTAAAATGGAGGTAAAGCTGTCCTCTTCTGAGGCTAGCTTTGATTTTTTTTTTTTTTTACAAACAGCCAAAAAATTATCAAGGGATGGTTTACTTTACTGACATTTCATAGTAGCTCATAATCTGATTCACTGAGTAATTCTGAAGTCTTTGAGTACTGTTATTAGGAACACAGTAAAAAGACACTTTCCTGTGGTGACCTCTTTAATGAAGTATAGAACTCTATTATAACTAATCAGTGAAGAAAGATAAATGGAGACATAATATTTATACACCTTTTATAGGGTACGCTATAGTAGTTTGATATGTCTATATAATGTATAGTAACTTATTCCTTTAAAATGTTACTCTTTGGAGACTCAGAATTTAATAGACTAAAATAAACCTGTTTGGCCCATAGTTATCCTAGTGTGCTAGAACACCAGAATTTCTCTCTCCTTTCTGCCTTTGATGCAACTTTATTTAGATTTTTGCTTTTCCCTTCATTTCTCCATTTCCAGAGACTGCTATACTATTCATTTTCTCCAAGATCAACTAATTTGTTTCCACAGATGGGTGAGCACATATGAGATTTGCCTTTCTGTCTCTGGCTTATTTTGCTCAAAGATCTCCATTTCTACCCGAGTTACTAAGTTACAGGGTTCTACTCTCCCTGAAAGTTGAATAGCTTGCTGAGATTTGCATAGCCACTCTTTACCCATTTGCTGTTGTAGATGGTGCTGAGGTAAACACAGAGTGTAAGTGCCTTTTTGTGTAGCATTTCATCTCTGCTGTTGACAGCGGTGGGATTAATGAATCAAGTTGTCATTCTGGTTTTAGATGTCTGGGGAACCTTCCTGTTTGTTTTCATTCCAGACATCTAATTTGCACTCCTACCAACCATGGAGTGGTCCCTTTCCCCAAGCCAACACGAGCACTTACTAAGATTCCTTACTTGGCACGAGTCATTCTGAGATAATGTCTCGTTGTCCTGTTGATTTGCATTTCCTCTATGATTAGAGACATAACACATCTTTTTTTCTTATGCTTCTTGGCTTCTTCCATTTCCTCTTTAAGAAACATCTACTGAAGTCTTCAGTTGATTTTTAAATCTCATTTATTCATTCATTCAGTTTGTAACCAAGCACGCTCCTTCTTCACAGCCCAGGCCAACCTAGCCCATTGTCTTATTTAGGGTTTCTATTGTTGTGGTAAAGCATCATAACCAAAAGCACCTTGGGGATGAAAGGGTTTATTTCATCTTCCAACTCTGAGATAAAAGTCATCAGTGAGGGAAATCTGGGCAAAAATTAAAGCAGGGAAGGAATCTGGAGGTAGGAGCTGATATACAAACCAGGAAAGAATGAAGCTTACTGGCTTTCTCTTCATGCCTTACTCAGTCTGCTTTCTAATAAAACTCAGCACCACTAGCCCAGGTTGTCTCCACCCACAGTGAGCTGGACCCTTCCACATTGATTATTAACCAATAAGATGCCCCACAATAAGTGCTCCAAGCTATATCTTACCTGAACATCTTCTCTTTGAGGACAACTTTCATAATTCCAAAAAAGTGCTATGCAAGCTTCCAAAGGAGAGAAGCAACGATCAGCCCTACCTAGCTATGATGCCTATAAACCACAACAATGGACAGCACAGCACAATAACCCTTAAGACTGCAGTAGTGGTACACATACCTTGGTGATAAACCACAGCTCTATAATTTAGTCTTAAGGGTTGGCCAACAACAAGGAAATCATGCCTGGTACTGAAAAACCTAGCCAATTACCCAGAGCTAGTAAAGTCATAGATCTTGGAGAAGAATCTATAACCACCACTCTGCTGAACTAACATAATCCCTAACTACCTTCTAAATATTAGTACTTATACCCACAGGTAAGTATAGTCTTCAATCCTCATCAAGGAACATTCTCTTTACAACAGATAGAAACCATTAACAACAACAACAACAACAAAACAATCAAACAAAAGACCAATCAAAATGCAGAATGTGTCGAACAGTACCAACTGATACATCTGTAACACATCTCCTACACCTAAGGTTGAAGGATCATTGAGAAATAGAGGGTGGAAGGATTGTAAGACCCAGAGATAGGTAGTTTGCTATAAGATTGTATCTTCTAGTAGTGTCAGAAGCTACACCCACAAAGTCTCACCAACATGATTATCTACACATGAGAAGAAGGAGAACACCAATAGATATGCTAATGTGGAAGGGAGGAAGCTCGTGGAGCCTTAACCCTGGGCAAATAACTATAGGCAACTAAGGTATGCTGAGAGCAGAAGAAACAGTCTTCCTCAGGATAGCCAGCTGGTTACCCAGTACCAAATGGTCATCTCTGAAAATGTATATGAAAGTAACATTTACAAAATTGAGTAGGTTGTATTTGTGTTTTTAGAAATATAATACAACTATAGATAAACTGGCAGTGGAGGTGGAGGGTACATGGGATATTTGAATAACAAGAAGGGATAAATGGTGCAATTATAATCTTAAAAATTTTAAAAGGTGGGGGACTTGAGATATGGCTCAGTGGTTAAGAGCACTGGCTGCTCTTTCAGAGATCCTGGGTTCAATTCCCAGCACTCACATAGTGACTCATGACCATCTGTAATTCTAATCCTATGAGATCCAATGCCTATTTATGGTATGCAGACATATATCAAACAAAAGAGGCATATACATTAAATAAATAAATCTTAAAAAACTTATCAAAAGAATACCTTACAGGTTTGCCTACAGAGCAGCCTTACGGAGGGAGGCAGCTTCTCAATTAAGGCTCACTCTTCTCAGATGACCTCAGCTTGTGTCAGGTTTACATAAAAATTAGCCAATCTACACATCTTTAATTGAATTGTTATGGTTTTAGTTTTCAACTTTTTAACTTACTTATATAGTCTGCATTTCTTGTTGCTGTTAAATGAAGAATGTACCTGAATTTTCTCCCATTCTGTAGATTTTTCTTCACTTTGTCACTTGTTCTCATTGCTATGTAGTAGTTTCTTCGTGAGATGTAACCTCATATGTGTGTTTATGTTTTTGTTGCCTGTACCTTTGGGATCTTGTATGAAAAAAAAATGTCTGAAATGCCTTTCCTATTCTTTATACTAATTTTAGTTTGGCAATACAATGAGAAGGGTGTGGCCTCTTTTGCATGTGTCTAGCCAATGGCCAGTACAATTTGAAGAGACTGTCTTTTATCCCCTTTGCTCTCAGAACCATTGCCAAAAAAGTCAGTGATTTGTACAAATGTGGACTGATGTCTTACTTTTTCACTCTGCCCCATTGGTTTATCTGTTTTTATGTAGGTGCCATGCTGTTTGGGATATCGTAGTTTTTGATTATGTTTTGAAGTCAGATATTATGAATATGTATAGTTTGATGTTTTTAACTATATGCATTCTTTTGATCTATGAACATATGGTTTCATTCCAGCTGTTGGTACAACTATATTTTTATTGGTGTTTTATAATTTTAGATTTTTTTAATTATAGTGATGGCTCATTTCTGTGCTATGTGTTGTCTAAATCATTTTATATTTTAAGCTGTTGTGAGGCTTTGCTGATTTCTTTATCAGCAATTTCATTGCTGATGTGTAGAAATGCCACCAGATTTGGGATTTCTCAAATTTGTTAATGTTCTGAACCATCTTCTTATGAAATGTTTAGGGTTTCCTTTACAAAACCATGTTAACTATATACGTGCATATTCCTTCCTTTCCAATATTGACACCTTTATTTTCTTTCCCTTGCTAAGACTGCTAGTGCTATGTTAAACAAGCATGGCCAAGGAAAGTGTCTGTTGTCCCTTGATCTCACCTTAGAGAAAATGTTCTTAGCATTTCCTAGTTCCATGTTATGTTGGCTGTGGGTTTACAGACACATCCTTCAGTATGTTGAGTTATGTCTTTTCTAGTCTTTGTTTCTTGGGGTTTGTCATGAAGGGATCTAAATCTTACCAGTGCTTCATCTGCATCTAGTGAGGCTGTCACTTAGTTCCTGTTTATTATTTTTAAATATTTTATTACCTTTATTATGTTGCATATGTTTAGCCACCCTTCCATCCATAGGATGAATTCCACCTAATTATAGAATGGTGACTTTCTGATGTGCTAATGAATATGATTTGCTGGAGTGTTTTGCTACTTTAGTTTGTGTTCTTTGTTTTCTGTTTGTTTCATTGGTTAATTGGTTTCTATTTTTATTTTGAGACAGGTTCCCTATGTAATTCCAACTATCCTGGAACTCACTGTGTAGAACAAGCTAGCCTTGAACTCACAGAGATCTTGCCTCTGAGGACTGAGTGCTGAGATTAAAGGTGTGCAGTATCATGCCTGACTCTGGCTTTGTTCCTTTTTATTGAGAAGTTTTTCATCTATATTTAGTAGAGCTCCAGATCCATACCTTTCTTTTCTTATATCTTTTTCTGGTTTTAATGTAACGATAATGCTGACCTTGAAAAATTAGGGTGTTGGAATTTTTCTTTCTTTTTTCTTTTTTAAAGATTTATTTATTATTATATGTAAGTACACTGTAGCTGTCTTCAGACACACCAAAAGAGAGAATCAGATCCCATTACAGATGGTTATGAGCCACCACATGGTTGCTACTTGAATTCAGGACCTTCAGAAGACCAGTCAGTGCTCTTAACCGTTGAGTCATCTCTCCAGACCCTCCTGAGGCTGGCCTCAAACTCGTGATCCTCCTGCCTCTGCCTCCTTCAGCAAATCCTGCTGGCATGGGTCACCACAACTTGCAAGAATTTTTTTCAATTTCAATATTTAACTATGTTAAGGACTGGAATTAAGCCTCTTCAAGTATTTTGTGAAATTAGGCAGTAAAATGATCAGGCCTTGAATGTTTTTTTCTGAGTGACCTTTTAATTATTTCCTATTCTAATCATATTAATCGAGATTGGTCTGATCAGATTTTTCTATTTCTTCTTTATTCAATGCTGGAAGGCTGTACACATGTAGGAATTTCTTTTATTCTCTGCCTCCTACTATGTTACCATATGATCCTTTGTACTTCTGATGTCTCCTTTGTTCATCTCTGGTTTTATTGTTGCCTTTTGTTCTTTGTTCTTTGATTGTAATTTGGTTTTTTTTTTGGTATAATTTTGATCATTTGTAATTGTTAAGGTTTGATTCTATATACTTCTGCTCTAATGTTTATTATTTCTTTACTTCTAGTAACTTTGGGTTTGATTTGCTCTTCATTTTTTATTGATAAATAGTTAGGTTACCTATATGAGGTATTTCTCTTTGTGAACTATATATTTTACCTGCTATAAACTTCCCCTTTAATACTACATGTAATATATCACACAGATTCTGAAATAATGCACATTTTATTTGTCGGTAGACATTTAATTTCCTTTTTAATTTCTTCAGTTACTCCCATGTCACTCTGGACCATGCTGTTTAATTTCTATGTTTCTATTCTTGCTATTCTAGTAGGGTTTTATTTCATTTTGGTCTAGGACATGTGTTATGACTTAAATTTTTTAATTGTTAGATGTGTGCTCAAATGCATTCTTTTTAGTGAATCTTGTAAGCTCTGGTGGAAGGAATATGCATCACGAAGTTGGAGAAATTCTCTATGAATGTCTTGAGGTCTTTGCTTTAAAGCACAGTTCAAGGTTCCTTGGCTGATTTTCTCTATATACAATTTTCCCCACTCTGGACAAATGGGATATTAAAGTCCCTAAATTGTATGAGTCTATTTTTATTCCAGATTCAATAATGTTTATTTTGTACATATGTGTTCATTTGTTCTGTGGGAATTTCCTTTCTCTATTTAGTTTATTCTTGGTACTCCCCCTCCCCTCCTCTTCTCATCTCCCTGCTACTTACTCCATGCAGTCTCCCACCTCTTGCCCTGCAAGCTTCTTTCTCACATTCATGTTGCACTGCTTTTGTACTGTGGTTGTGTGGTTATGGTTGTGTGTGTGTGTGTGTGTGTATGTGTGTGTTGTGTGTGTATGCGTGCATGTGTGTGTGTGTGTGTATGCACGCATGTGTGTGTGTGCGTGTACCCATGTGTATGCATGTGTGTGTGCGCGCATGTGTGCGTGTGTGCGCGTGTGTGCATGTGTGTGTATGTGTGTGTGTGTATGTGTGTGCATGTGTGTGTGCGCACATGTGTGAGTGTATGTATGTGTGCATGCATGTGTGAGCATGTGTGCGCGTATGTGTGTGTGCATGTGTGCGTATGTGTGTGCGTGTGCACGTGTGTGTGCACGTGTGTGTGCACGTGTGTGTGTGTGTGTGTGTGTGTGTGTGTGTGTGTGTTGTGATTCACTGGATGTAATGAGCTCCAGATATGCCCCTAAGGTTTTGAGACTGTCCTTTGTAACCTAGTGGGCTTCTCAGTGGCCATAACTGAAGACAGTTACTACAGTACTTCCTAAACCAACCACTAGTTAATATTTCATCAGGGCAAGGTAGGGCACTTTAAACCCTGCGGAGATCCATGATCAACAAGTAAGAAGTCCAGTGGAGATAACCTAAGCTGCTGTTGACTCTAGCTTGCAACGAATGTGCCATGCCCAAAAGGTATCATTTCTTTATAGCCTTTCTCTGTATCATCGGGCTTATTTTCTTTTTATCTCTTTTTCTATGTTTTCCCTGTGTCATATGGGGGGATGATATAAATGATCTATTTACAGCTAAGTATTCAGCTGTCACTTGCCAGCTTAAAATCAAAATTCAAGGTGCTACTATGATGAGAATATTTGTTTTTGTTTTTGTTTTGTTTTGCTGAGTTGAGCCTTTATCAATATATAATGAATTTTGTTCCTCTCACTAGTTTTTTTTTAAAGTCCACTTTATCTGATATGACTATAGCTTGCCATACTCATTCTCGATTTCTATTTACATAAATCCCTTTAAACCCTTTAAACCCTTCATTTAGCTTCTATAACTATCCAGTCACATGAGTTTCTTAAAAGTGACGTACAATTGGGTCTTCTTTTTAAAATGGCATCAATTCAAACAGGCTGTATCTCTTGATTGGTAAATATAATCCAGTAACATTCATGGTTATTATTTTCAATTTTTTGTTTTAATTAGCATACAAAATATTAGGTTTCGTTATAACATTTTGAGTACATTTTTTGATGATCCTCCCATCCCTCTCTCCCACTTATACCCTTCTATTTCCAGTAGCCTCCTTTCTCATCACATTTTCTATCATCCTTCTTGTCTGCTTTGGCGTATCGTTTCCCCCTCTCATGGTCACCTTTCTGGTTTCTAGGTATTGTTGACAATTGCTCATGGGTAGGACCTTTCTTCCATCATTTTCCTGTACTCTGCTTGTTTTATAAATTATATATTACTTTCATCTACCTTGCTGTTTATGTCTACAATGCGATGGGTTACATCATGCTATGATTTGATATTCTCTTTTAAGTACCCTTCCTTACACTAAGTGTTGTACACCCACATGTTTTCATGACACACCACACATGATCATGTTTATTAACATTTTTCTCTAGTGTAAGACTCTACTGTGATTATTCTCTCCAGTTCTGTTTATTCCCTAAAGGTTTGTTTGTTTGTTTTGGCATAGTATAGTATCCTTGATTAGCAGTTTTATGTCACTTAAGGACTTTGTATAAACCAGCCATTCTCATCTATCCTTAAGGTTTCTGCCAAGAAACCTGCTGTAAATCTAAGTCCCTTGTATGTGACTTGATGCACTTCCTTTGCTTTTTTTAGACTTCTGTACCAAGCCTTTGGCAGTTTAACTATGTAATGTGTCTTGGTGATAGTATTTTTGGGTTGACTCTAGTTGTGGTCCCTTGAGTTTCTTGTGTCTGAGCGTCTATATCTTTTGTAAGATTTTAGATGTATTTTTCAACTCTGATTTCATAAAACATGTTCTCCATGCTTTTGTTCTTTTCTTCTCCCCCTGGGATTCTTTTCAAGGAAACATTTCTTTGCTTAATGGTATCTCATAAATCTCATGTGCTTTCTTCGTTTTCTTTTTTTCCTTTTTGAACTGTGTTAACTCACAAGTTCTGTCCTCATCCACAACTTCAAAACCTTGTCCTTCTACTTTTCTGTTCTACAGTGTTAGTATACGTGGTATTTTCATTTCATTGACTGAAACTCAACTCTATGATTTTGAATTGGTTTCCTTTACATGATTTCTGCCTTTTGATGAACTTCTTATTCATTATTTGAATCAATTTTCTCAACTCCTTATATTTGTTTATCTGTCTTCTCTTGTATGTAGCTGAGGTTGCCTGGGATCTTAGTTGGGAATCTTTTTAATGTATTTCATAGATGTCCTTCAGATTGGACTGTATTTAGAAATAATTGTCTTTTTTCTTTATAGGTGTCATGTTTCTCAAGTGTCTTTCATGATGCCTGTGTACTGGGTACAACAGTCGCCTCTTCTACCTTTGCAGAAATAGCTTTTGTATGATATTTTTAGATGAGCTTTAAAGCTTCAAGCGCTTTGACTTTGAATGTAGGTGAGCTCAAACGTATCCTCTGTTTGATTTCTTCTATTTTGATCCAAATAATCAGTGTTTGAGTTTTGTAATAGTCAAGACTACTGGAGTTCACAGAACTAATTAGATGACTTTGCAGTTAACATAGGTTTCCAAGGCTGCATTCCTCAGGACAGATGAAGTTTCTGATGACATTGGGCTCATAGCACAACTGTCAGTCTTGGTGGACCATAAAGAGTCTGTCCATAGGCTCCATGGGCCATTCACAATTGATTCATAGGATTACTAAGAACCAGCTATAGTTCCCAGCCCATAGTATGTAAATGAGACCATCACTAGAATCTTCATAGTGAATGTGGGAGATGATGTTTGGCCTGCCGTCCCATCTGGATCCACAAGATAGGATGGGATTTTACTGAGGTCCTGCAGGACAAGCAGTTACTTTGGTTTCAGCCACAGACTTGAAGTACAGGGTATAGAGGGGAATCTATGCCCAGGTATGTGGGATGATTTCAGGCTCATAGCATTGGTAACAACTCTTCCAAATTTTAAGAATCCACATCATGCTGTATCCTGTGAAAGGGTCATTTCACACTCAAAGGGTTTCCGACCTCAGGTTGAGAATAGAGCTCTAGACCCACTGAGGCATATACAGGCAACACTAGACCATAGTGTGGGTATACATGATCCTAGAAGTTCATGGTGTGATTGTTATCTTACCTAATTCTCATGGGCTGAATATGGTAGACTGGAGCTCTCACCTTGTGTCTCTGAAGTCCTAGAGTTGTAGAACAAGAATACTAATGCTAGCTAATTAGTAGCAGGGGATGAGGAGGGCAAGGCTCTTGCTGTTGGTAATCATGGTTCTGGCACTGCAGGACATATGCACCAGAACTGTAGTCCTAAGCTGTGGCTAAGACCTTCCCTAGTTGTTGTGGGGCAAGTGTAGCTAGTGCTAGATTTGAAACACTGATTGTTTGCATCCTGAGGCTGAAGGGCTCCAGGAACTTTCTCACAGCTCTCAGAGAGAGACTGACACAGCTGTTGTTGTGACCATTTGCAGGGGTGGTTACAATTCCACACCATGGCTGGGAACAAGAACTCCTGGTTCCTACAGATCCAAAATAGGTGGCTGGTAGAAACATGTTACCTGGTAAGCTCATTTGTTTCTGGGCCTAAGCAACCGATGGTTGTGTTTGTGCATCCGTAGCATGGAATTTGCAGTTGGGGCATTCCTCAGTTTTGAAGACATGAGAGTGTACGATGCTGCAATATTGTTACAGCTGCTTCAGTCCCAAGATTGTGAGCTAGGGAGTAGAGCTTTCTTTCTTCTGGCAGAGCAAGTGCTAATCTGACTTATGGTATTCTGTTTGAGTCTATGGCAGTCTTTGGACTTGAACCTGCAAGACCTTGGGCGGGGGGGAAGTAGACATTTTCCTACCCTGGAGGGGCAAGCACAGGCTCAAAATTTCTAGCGAAACCAGAGGCCTGTGCTTGCCCCCAGAGCAGGATGATGTCTATCAGAGGCTGCTGCTGCACCTTAGCTTTGGGGCATGAGTTCCTTCCTTAGAGCAAAGCAATTGTTCTTTCTCATACTGGCTGCCCACACCAGTTTATGAAGCCTGAGAGGACTGTATAATTCTCCTTCAGTTGGAGCTGCAGGTGAGCTGCTGTGATTGAGGTCACAGTAACTTTCTCAGTCCCGTTCTGTCCCTCACCCACCCCTACCTCTAACCAGCAAGGGAGCCAGCGAAACAGCTGCAACTGACATTTACCATGCTGATTCAGGTTACTCTGCTTTGTGCTGACTTCCAGAACTTTTGCTCTCAGTCTTTCTCATGGCAATACTGGGTTCCTTGCCGTCGCTGTCGCCATGGCAGCACCGTGTGCTGGGCCTCTCTTCAGACCTCTTCCCAAGTGATTTCCTTTTCAGCTGTGTTTGTTCAGATTTTTCTTTTGCTTTTGCTTTACGGTGCTGGTGATCACGCCCAGGGTCTCAGGAACACTATGGAAGTTCTCTGCCACTGAGCTAGAAGTCCACTCAACAGTGAATGCTAATAGTAACAGAAAAGGTCCTGAGGGAAAGAAATTACCCATTAAAATAACTTTAACAGATAGTCCCTATATAACTAAATTTAACATATTACAGCACTGATACATATTATAAGTTAGTGTATATAGAGCTGGACAACCCTAAGCATGCTCAATTTAAAGTCTTAGAGCCACATTCAAAAGAAAACAAAAACTGGGCATGCTCAGGTTGCATTTACAGCGAGTTATGTTTACTGTGTAGGTCACCTGAAAGAATAGTAGCCTGGGCTGCTTCTTCATAGGATTCTCCAAAAAGTTTTCACTCAGACAGGAACAGTTTTGAAGGTACCATCGTGGGCTTTTAAAGGATTGTTTTCTTTAGCTCCCAAGTTTGTAATAATTTGACCCTAAGGATGTCTGCCATACTTAGTAAACACCTACTTGAGTGTACAGACTTGGTGTGCATCTACTGAAGAAGTGCAGTCACAATGGCTCCTGACACTCCCAGAGCCCTCTAGACCCCTTTAGAGCCAAGAAGGATAGAAATGTGGATGTTTCCAAATTAATGTAAAAATTTGAAATGCTTCTTAGAAATCTAAGATTCTTTAAAAGAAAAGGGAATATAGTAGAATTTTATTATCTTCAAGGGAAAAAACAAAGTTCTAAAAGTATACTTAGGCAACACAATTTCCAAAGAGAGCATCCATTCTTGTCTCAGCTTCCTTCAGCCCTTACTCAGTCCTCTTGTCTCCTAGATCTGGTCCTTCTTCCACTTATGTCAACCATAGAGTCTTTCTAGTTTTTTCCACTCATCCCTTCTAGTCAGTAAAACAAGGGAGGAATCTGATGTCAGGTAGGTGCCATACAGGTCTCTTAGGTGTGATGAAAAACAGAGCCCTAAGAGTTATACTTGATTTTTTTCACTAGATGTGTTCATGTGCTTCTTGTACATTTACATCAGCTCTTCCAAAGTAATAGTAACAAAACAATGTAACTGCATCTGCATAACAGAGTAGATAGCTGTAGGATGCTAAAATTCCCCTCAGATGGCAAGTCGTCATGTTAGAAGCAACCTGGTGGTTGTTCAGAAAGTTAAGTAGAGTAGAGCTACCACAGGACCCAGGAACATATATATATATGGATGTATATATAGAGACATATATAGAAAAAAAAATATATATACACTATGTACATACATGTATATATAATGATTATACACATACACACACACACACACACACACACACACACACAC
>JADRCD010224567.1:0-22470 GCA_019843815.1 Montemys delectorum | reverse complement strand
CTCACCTGAGTCCTTGGGCTGAAGCCCGCCCTGGACGCAGGCCCTCCGCTAGCAGGGAGGGGGCAGAGATGGTCGTTGATCCAGCTCTATCACTCGGAAGCTGAGAGGATCCTGTCCCTGGAATCCTGCGACTCCCCTGCAATTCCTGAGGCCTATGCCTCCCGGCTGGTCCTGCCTGATTCCTGGGGCTGAAGCCTGCACTGGAGGCAGGCCCTCCGCTAGCAGGCTAAAATAAGCATTGTTTTATTGCCTCTTTTGATTTTGTAGGTTGAGGCCTCAAATAAAATGCCCAGGTCATTCCACTGCCTACACGATATTGACTACTCTATCAGGTGACATTGGGTTCCTAGAGTCCAGGACAATTTCATTTCTGAGTCTTGGGATTTGGTGAGCACACATGGAGTGCTGAACCTAGTTCTCTCATTCCTTGTAGAATAGGGTTTGTCCTCATGTTCCCCACTGAAGAGTAGTAGCCATCTGCTTTTTGTTGTAACCAATTCTACAAGATTGTTCTGAGGGACAGAGAATAGAAGGTCCAAGTCCTCTAAAAGCCCAGAGATATCTCTACAAAAGCTTCATGCCTGTCATAAACTTTCTCAATGTAGCTATAGAATAAAGATTTGGCAGAGGGTAAGTAGATCCCTCTTCTCACAGAGATAGGGAACAAACATTTAAAGTAATTTAAAAAATCTGATTACATTAATTTCTCATATACTATGTTTTAGTTCTTTATTTTGACAATATTTATTTAATTTTAACTTTTGCTTCTTTGTTTATGTTCTTGGGTTCTCACACCCCAGCTTCTAAAACTGGAAGCTGAAATCACGTTCACCATTGCCTTTCTCCTAGTCACTGTCCTCCTCCTCCTCCCATCTTCCTTTTCTCCTATTACTCCCCCTTTCCTCCTCCTCTCCCTCCTCCTTTTTCTCCTTTTTCTTCTCCCTTTTCTTTTGTGAAACATGTTTTTTTGTGTGTGTGTGTAACCTAGGCTGACATAAAATAAATCACTGTGTAGCTGAAGTCAGCCTTGAATTCCTGACCTCCTCAATTCTTCAGTGTCTACTCGACTTGTACTTGGATGACAGGCATGTGTCACCATGCCATCAACCATTTTTTCTCCTCATACAAGGACAAAAGGGTGCGTGTTTTGTCACATGTCTTTCAACATTTCATCAATCCTGATGATTTGTTCCTCCTTTGTTGACACTTAGTATCATAATGCCTTCATCTTTTCTTCTGTCATTCCTCTCTTTCCTATGTCACTTCTTTTTCTCTGACTCAGTAGGTAATTTCCTTAGCATTTCCTAATCCTCTGTCTGGCTCTATGTAAAGTGCAAGCTAACCCATCTAGACAATTTTGTTATGGTTATTTTTATTATAATTTTTATTCTAAAATGTTTTAGAATACTAATAATTAAATATTAATATTTGGAGAAATTTTTATCTTTTCTCTGACTTTTGCATTTTCCTTATTTCTTTAGATATTTTACTCTATTTTATTTGACAATTTTTTTTATTTTACAACTATTGGTTTTCTAAACATGCTTTGTAGTTTTCTAACATGCGCTCATGGTGGTGACTTGAGTGCCTATTCAGTTTTTACAGGGACTTCATAGTCTATGAAATGCCATGAAAGTGAAAAGAAGGCCTAGAGATAAAGCTTTTGTGAATACATAATGTTGCCTTAATTTGGGGGGGGGCGGTTGGGAAAACAATGTCACATTTATTCTCAAAGGAAATATTGCCTATGTTCTCAGGAAGAATGAGAGCAGCTGGAAATGAGTGGCAGCCCTGGGAAATGTGAACTGTGACCCAGTTAGGCCGGGCAGCTGAGAAGGTCTTTTTATCTAGGCTGGCTCTTTTTTTTTGTTAGATGTTTTCTTTATTTACAATATCTCCTTTCCCAGGTTCCCCTTAAAAAAAAAAAGAAAAGAAAAGAAAAGAAAAGGAAAAAATCAAAAACTAAGACAAACCTCTGTTCCCTCCCTCCTCCCCTGCTCACCACCTCACCCCATGCTGGATGACAGGAGTCTGATATAGCTGTCTCCCGAGAGGCTCTGACAGTATCTGACTAATACAGAAGTAGAGGCTCACAGTCATCCATTGGACTGAGTACAGGGCCCCCTATGAAGGAGCTAGAGAAATAGTACTGGCTCTTATACATCAAGGCAAATGCTTGACCACTGGGGCACTCAGTGCCTGAAGCCCAGTTATCAACGGATCAGATATTCTGGCATTGTGCTGAATTAAGATGGAAGATGGTAAGTAGGACCTGGAAACCCATTCCCCAGGGATTTAAGTATGTGTAGCATTTAAGGAGTAAAAGATGAAAGAAGAACTCGACCAGTTAATAAATTCACATGGGTGTTGTAATTACTACTAATAGGATTCTGAGGATCTATCTTGTAGACTTAATGTTAAAATCCATAGGAATGCTTCTTATTACATTATCTTCTTATTAAAACTACATTTGTATTACCTAGTTTCATAAGCTGTGTAGTCTGTGGTCATCACCGCCTTCTGTATCAGACAACTCTCGTGAATCTGTTTGCAGTCTTTCAGCTTCTTGTGACTCGTTTCAGCAACTATGGCAGGGAATGCTGCAGCATATTCTAGCCGATTTCACTTGGGATGACTTCACAACGTCTAGCTTGAATGATTAGCTATGTGTCTTATGACTTCTCAGTCACTGTGCTTAGTACCCACAAATGTTCTGTCTGCAATTTTAGTGCCTTAAATTCTAGGAGAAAAAGTATTGACTAATTTCTTTCTCAAAGAAAGATGCACAAGTACTTTTCTTTTCCTGTCCGCTTCTGCGATCCTGGGATGTGGATGAGCTTGCTCTCCAGAGCTGAGACCTATGACACAAGCCTGTCTTCATTAGTGCTTTCTAGTGCAGCAATGAACTTATTTTTTAGATTCTATGTGTCATAGTTGTATATAGTATATATCAGAGCTATATATTCTGTATATCAGGACCTTCTTGCCTGTCTTAGTCCTTTTTGTGTTTATACTTGACTCCCTTAGTGAAAATGGTTGCTTTTAAGTTATTTGAATCTAGCTCTGCTTTCTGGGCTTTTGGGATGAAACATCTGCCCACATCATGCTCTGTACTGAGGGACTGTGACCATGTTTTATGTCATGTACTCCTTCTTCCATGGCTAGATGTCTACTACAGAGTGGCAGTTCACTAAACCAGTTATTCTATTCATTGCCAGTGTGGAGATGGAGACCTATTCCTGCCTTTGTCTATCTCTTATGGATTATGACCAGGTAACTAAATGAAATGTTGTGAATACACATATATGTGTCCCCATGTATGACTATATATTTTATATGGGGTGCATAGACATATTTATAGAAGTGTGTATGTGGAGAGGGGAGAGGAGAGATTTGTTTTGATCTAGTATGGGTCACACATTAGCTCATCTGCTTCACTTACAGATCAACTGATGAGTTAGCACATTGTTCCAATAATGGATGACAAATGGCCTATACTATTCTCACTGAAAGATTGTTCCAGGGAACATGTACGGAGGTCAGAGGGAATCCATAGAAATAGATTCTTTCCTTTTACCGTATGGGTCCTGAATATTGGACTCAAGTGATCAGGCTTGGAGGCCTTCACCCTCTAACTCACCTCATTGACCACCCTAAGGAATTTTCATGGATTCAAAATCCATATTATATATTTTGTATATATTTTATATAGAGTTTTGGGTTGTGAGAAAATCTACTCCAGAAAGAGAAATGGCTAAAAAAGACTTAGTAAAAATCTAGTGGTATTGCAGAAAGCATTAGCATGAGTTGACTTCTCACCTTCTAGCCACAGGAAGATAAGCATATCATCACATGTCCATCTGATGGAATTATAACAGATATCATAGCTGCTGGAGCAGTGGTTCTCACCCTTCCTCATGCTGTGACCTTTAATACAGTTCCTCATATTGTGGTGAACCTCAACCATGAAGTTATTTCATTGCTACCTCATAAATGTAATTTTTCTATGGTTATAAATCATGATTTACATATTCATATTTTCCAATGGTCTTAGGTGACCCCTGTGAAAAGGTCATAACCCACAGGTTGAGAACCATTGTGCTAGAGGCCCCAAATCATTTAAGTGGAAGAATTTCTTCTTTTCTCTCACTTCCACTTTTGCCCCAACGTGAAAGCATTTGCATGTCAACTATGTGTCAAGTGTTGGTCTAAGTGCTTTGTGTAGTGTACCTCATAAAAAATTGATTAAACTGTCAAGAATTGGTATTACCTGCAGTTCACACCTAAGGGAAGAAAGCCTGATGTTTGGATGGTTTTCTCAGCTAGTAAGGAAAGAAACTAGGTTAAATACAAGAAACTAGGTTACAAACTAGTTAAATACAAAACCTCCTTTAAGCACAGGATACCGTGGATCTTAATTTGTCAACTCCAGTCTTCTTGAAGCTTTTTGGGGCTGACTTGAGTATCCTTTGAAGTACATCGAAAGGTTACTCCATTTTCTTTTTATCCAAGTCTTTCCAGACAGCTACTGTCTTTTTTTATTAACATTGCACAGTGGAGTCTAGGCAATGAGAACAATAAAGAGCCAGGCAGTCAGAACCTACAGCCCGATAGCAGCTACATTCTGCCCTGATATCTATTTGTATGTCTTCAAAGTCTTTTGTCTTACAGTTTTGATTGTATTTAGATAATGCTTCAATAAGACAGGGAGTGGTTTAGTTTTCCTGAAGGAAGGTTTAATTGAGCTCTTCAGCATGTTGCTTTTTGCCTGTTTATAGAGATAATCATTTAGTTAATGAGTATGCACCCTTTCTGAGTACTGCCTTTAAAATGAATTTCCATAGATTTACATAAATTCCCTGGGGATCGCTATAATGTGAGCAAAGAAAGAATTGACCAGATGCGCCTTGATTTAATGGAATTATGAGGCTTTAGGGTGTGGGCTCTGAGAAAGATAACTGTGGAAAAGAGTCACTCAAACTGTTGGAGGAGTAATCCTTAAAAGAACTTTTTCTCACTTTGATAGAAGGTTATTTTAGAAGCCAGCAATAATCCAAGGTTTTAAAAATTTGTCTTAGGCAAAGCTCATGGAAAAGCTGAACATTTCAGAAATCACTCATTTTATTTGAACACTGATATTAATATTTTATTATAGTAATTTAAAGGTAGACGCTTATTTTAAATTAGTTTCATCAGAAATAGAGAGAATTAGCAAAAGTCCAATAAGTCATGCCTAAACGCAAAACCAAAACTTGCTCATACATTTACCTTGACACTTGGAAGTGGGTCCTGAACCTCTTTCAGAATTTATTGTTTGCATTCTTTATGTCTGTCACATTTCAGTCTATGTAATAGTCAAATATGATTTCTGCCATCGAGTTAGCTTTTTCTTCTTTAAGTGGCTCTGTCTCAAATGGTTAAGTGCTTCTGTACTGTGGCTGGCTCTCCATGGTGACTAGAATGACGCAGTAATGATCATTTGATTCCCCTTGCATTGGATCATAGCAATGTGAATTATATTCTTTTGAAGGCAATTTAGCCAGCCCTTTATAAATGTTTGGTTTTTGCTCAAGGACCCTTTTTTTTTTTAAAAGAATATGAGGGAGTCAATACTGATTTACATTTGGTGTTGAAAGAACTACCCCTGAGTGTAAGTTAATAAATAGGTTCATCTTCATGAATGAGTACTTCAATCAGTAAGTTCTTAGTAGTGCAAGGACAATATTCTATGTGGGATGCAGGAAAGGAAGAGGCTCATCTCTAGCAAACAAAATGATATCAATGATCACAATTATATTTTGTACATTCATTGTGTTCCAGGATTTTTCTTTGATTACCTTTCATAAAATTTTGTGACTTAAGCACTCAGATTATCACATTTGTGGATAAGAACATAGGAAAGGAAAAGGCTAACTTACTGTGTTACAAGCATCTCAGATAATGTTTGTGATAGGGTACTAATCTTGACACTTGGACTACATGTATACACACATACACACATGCACACGCACACACATGCTCACACGTGCACACACACACAAATACACACACACACACACACACGCACGCACACACACACACACACACACACACACACACACACACACAAATTTTCTTTGAACCAGAGTCTCTTTAAGTAGCCCTGGCTGTCCTAGAATTTGATTTGTAGACCAGACTGTCCTTGAACTCACAGAGACCTGCCTGCTTCTTCCTCCCAAGTGTTCGAATTAAAGGTGTACACCATTGTGCTTGGAAAGTCTAATATTTTTAATGGCTCTACATATGTGTTTCTGAACATTTTTCTTCTTAATTTTTTTTAACATATGGTTCAGGGACATTGAATGGATCCATACTGTGAAAGAACCAATACAACTGTGTATCTCTAGAAATCTGTTTATCTTTCCATATTCCAACATTGCCCATTACTTAATATTTTCCCATTGCTGCTTTCCCAACTTTCCTGGAAGCATCAGTTTAAATATACCTGTCTCTATAGGTATAACATCTTTGAATAGCGCATTTAAGTGGAATTATATAGATTTCACTTTGTGGGGCTGATTTATTATCTCACTTAACATAATGTTTCAGAATTCATGAATTTGTAGCATTTATCAGGACTTTGTTCTTTTTTTTCCTTTCTAAAGGATATGCTACTACATGAGACCCATTGGTTGGTTACACCTGAATTTTCAGGATGTGAGAGGCAAAAAACAAAACAAAACAAAACAAAACAAAAACCAAATTGCCAAGAGTTGTAGGCAACCCTTAGTACAATGTAAGATCCTCCTAAAAATAAAGTTTATGTATATGAATATATGGTATTTATACAACACATATAGTATTTATCTGTTTATATGTGAATGGAGCCCTTGAGTTGCATCCATCTTTTAATGATAGGTTATGACAGCTAATGATGCTATTATGTTTTTTGTTGTTGTTGTTGTTGTTGTTGTTGTTGTTTTCAGAGACAGGGTTTCTCTGTGTAGCCCTGGATGTCCTGGAATTCACTCTGTAGACCAGGCTGGCCTTGAACTCAGAAATCTGTCTGCCTCTGCCTCCAAGTGCTGGGATTAAAGGCATGTGCCACCACTGCCTGGCTTAATGATGCTATTATGAATGTGGGAATTCATAGTTCTATTTAAGTCCTTATTTTTATTTCTTTTAAGTACAGACACACAAATAGTTGTGCTATACTACATAGTTCTAATTTCAGTTTTTGAGTACACATATATGTAGATATAGTCTTTCATAGTGGATCATTTTTGCGTATATCAGCAGTAAAGCACAATGTGTTGCCAGAGAATAAACTTCTCCAAACTTTTCCTTTGTTAGTAGTCATCCTAACGACCTCACAGTGTGGCTAGTGATGTTGTACACAGTGCCATGTGCTTAGTGGCGATTTATAAATCTCATTTGGTGAAACACTTATTCAAGTTCCTTGCTTATTTGTATTGTGATGTTTTTCTGCACTGTTGTTAGCATGAAGAATCCTTTATATATTCTGCTTGTCAATTGTATATCACATGTACATTTTTTATCTCATATACAAGTTTATCACATACACAATTTCCTGGGTCGTTTCTTTCATCCTGTGTTAATGTCCTTTGATGCATAAACATTTCTAATTTTGATGACATCTGATCTACTTGAGTTTCCTTTTTGAAGTGTGTTCAAACTCTTAATATAAATGAATCACACAGCTACATTATTTGTTATGAGTTATAACTCCTGATATGATAGGGATAAGGGTCTGTGCTGTCAGGGAGGGCATGAAGGAAGAACCAGGATATGATCTTAGCACACTATGGATGCGTTCAAGTCATGCTTTTTGGTGAGGGTTTATTTTCCATTGATGGAGAAAAATAATATTTTGTGAACTCCGCGTCCTTTCATTTTTTTGCAATGTCTCAGATGCGTCTTAGATATTTATTAGGAGAGGGAAAGACTGAAGAAAGTGAAGTCTTTGGTGGTGAGTCAAGACACAGTGAAACCCCGTCTCACGAAACCAAAAAGATGGAGCTCGAAATCTTTCAGCTTCAGGTGCATTGTCGGGATGTTTTCTGGTAGAGGAGTCATTAAGCCTGATTTAGGAGATGAAATAGCCTCTCTGCTCTGTCTCCTGCACAGTTTGCTTTCCTGTGGACCTTAATTTAAGCGCAGTAGAAAGTAAAGGAGAAAAGATCCTTTTGCCTTTTGTTCTCTGCCAGAGGCAGGACTGACCTTACTTTGCTTATTAAGGAGCAGAGGAGATGGGTGGAGACTGAACTCAGATTGCTCTCGTTTATCCTCTGGTTTTATGGACTCTTAATGTTCATCTTTTGTTCTTTGAATCTGGGATACACATAATTGTGCTTTTTCTCTGCATGCTCTTATTGTATTGTCCATTCTTTGCCTCAGATTCTTTGGTTAGGTAGAGATGCTGCTGCAGTAACAATTGGTAAGATGAAATAGAGAATTTTCTCCTTCCCACCCATTCTAGAGCTAAGTCTCAAGGCCTCACCCTGTAGGCACAGGCCTGCTCTCCCTCTGAAGATCTTCTAGTGTAGGCAATTATGAAAGGGATAAGAGATGTGCAATTGCCACGGGGATGGCTTCAGAGATGTCAGGAAGTTGGCCACAAGCACAGGGCTTTTGTAAGCCTCCCCAAAGCCTCTACAGAAGGCACATTAGTTGTTATTGCTTCCTCTTCTCTCAGTGTCTTGGGCAATCGGGTGAAGAGCACCATGCTGCTGGATCATGGGGTGGGTGGGAGGTAATGACAGTGTGATGGAGTTTGGACCCCTTTGACTGAATTCCATGTGCAACCCTCTCCCCCTAGTTAAATACTGTGTGTGTCCTATGTCAGCTGTGCTGGTCATTGGGCTGGCTGGTTTTATGTCACTTGAGACAGCCGAAGTAATCTGAGAGAAGAAAACTTCAATGAAGAAAAAAATGCCTCCATAAGATAGAATGTTAGGCAAGCCTATCTTAATTAGTGATGGATGGAAGACCATTGCGGGTGGAACCATTCCTGAGCTGGTGGTCCTGGGCTCTAGAAGAAAGCAGGTTGAGCAAGCCATGAGGAGCAAGCCAGAAAGCAGCATCTCTCCATGGCCTCTGCATCAGCTCTTACCTCCTGATTTCTGCCCCATTTTAGTTCTTGTCTTGACTAACTTCCACGGTAAATAGTGATATAGAAGTATAAAGGCTAATAAACCCTTTCCTCCTCATTTTGCTTTTGCTCATAGTATTTCATTTAACAACAAAAACTGTGACTAAGACATGTTAGGACAAGGAGAGGTGATTTCCAGCTTCATTGGCAGTTGAAGGTCCATGAACGAAGGGGTCATTCAGAGAAGTTGAGGCTTGGCACTATGAAGAATTATGCCTAGGAGAGACAATTGATGAAAGTACAGACCTAATGCAGCAGAAGATTCCAGTATCTTGTCAATACATTGGTACGTCCAAGCACAGTAGCAGCTGTGGAATGGAGCCAACTGAAGTCTAGAATATAAGCTGCGTGTGCTACAGAGAGTAGAGCTGGAAAGTTACTCAAGTTCCTTGGAGGAACCTAGAAGATCATGAGTGAATCCTGGACATTGAATACTGAGTTATTTACACGTTTAAAGTTTGGTTTTGTTTTGATTTGACTGTGGCTGTGTCCTGGTTCTTCCCTCTTAGAAGTTTACTTTTGTATATTTCCCAACAGACAACGTTAGAGGTTACCACTTCCTCTGCTTGCAACAGGGGGAAGACTGTAGTGCCGTTTGATGGTGGGGTAGAAGGTGAGGACAGCCTAATGGGGTTTGAGATCATCTGACTGAATTCCATCTGAGGACATCTTCCCCTAGGTAGACATTCTGTGGGTTCAATGTAAATTGCATCAGTCATTTGTTGTAGGTAGTTTTATGTCATTTTGACACAAGCTAGGGGGAGAGAGGTCCTTAGACCTATGTTGCTCATTCTACTTCCCAAGGACAACATCAGCTTGACTTCAACTCTCTTGGGGACTTCTGTTTTACAGAAAACTCAAGAAGAAGATTTATTCTGTGAGGTCTTTTTAGTACTGGTGTTCATTGTATTTATTCAGTTGTGCTAGGTGCTTAACTATTTCATTGGATACTGAGAACAATTCTAGGTAGGTATACTCATTGTCTTGTTAGGAGGAAGTTGAGTCTGTGGAGGGAAAGACAATGGCAGGTGCCATAGCTCACATACCAGGATGGGTAGGACCCAAGTTTCCCCTTCTTACCCTCTTCACTTTGACCTCTCCCTTGTCTTCTCTCTTAGACCTTCAATGCTTCTGTTAAAATGTCCTTAGATGAGGGCTGGAGAGATGGCTCAGTGGCTAAGAGACCTCTCCTAGAGGTCTTGAGTTTAATTCCCAGCAACCACATTGTGGCTCACAACCACTTGTAGTGGGATCTGATGCCCTCTTCTGATGTGTCTGAAGAAAGTTAAGGTGTGCTCCTATACATTACATAAATAAATAAATAAGTAAATAAATAAATAAATCTCCTTAGACAGCAGTTCTCAACCTGTGTGTTGTGACCCCCTTTGGGAGGGGCCAAATGGCCCTTTCACAGGGGTCACCTAAGACCATTGTAAAACACAGATATTTTCATTATAATTACAATGGTAGCAAAGTAACAGTGATGAAATAGTAAAATAAAATAATAATTTTATGGTTGGGGGGGTCACCACAGCATAAGGAACTGTAATAAAGGGTCACAGCATTAGGAAGGTTGAGAATCATTGCCTAAAAGATTCCAGAAATGGAACCAAGGAAGACCAGGAATGCTTTATACAAACTTGTTAGCTGAAATTAGAAATCCTCTCCACTTTTGGGAGAGTGTTGCCCACTTCTTGCATTGATGTTTTTAGAATACCGACAAGTGCTGATAGAAACATTAGTGGTCATCTTGTACGCTGCACAGCCCCACTTGGAGGTTGCTGTCACCTCTACTAGGACACAGTACCAAGAAGACTTATGGAGTCTGTCCAGGAAAAGGACCGCTGCATCACAGGAGACAATATCCCTCAAGCACAAGGGCCATCAGGGAGAACTGCACCTGCTCAGCTCGGTGCATTACCACCAGGTCAATGACAGAGCCCTTGATTTTCATTTCATGGCATAAGGGACTTCGGGAGACACCTTCTTCCCTCTCTGTGGACTGATTATTGATTTGTTCTCCTTGTTTTCATTGAAATAATGATTTTTTTTGTAGTGTCCTTTTCATAACACGATTACTTGTCTGCCAAATCCGGCAATCACAATGAACTAAAAGTACTATTTTGTCTTTCAGAGAAAATGGCTTATTGTGCCTTTGTGTGTGTGTGTGTGTGTGTGTGTGTGTGTGTGTGTAGGCTTATTTGACACCCAGAAGACCCCACCTGAATCAGACAGTGTCAGTAGTAAGCATAATTTGCCAAATAATTTAGAAAAAAATATTTTTTTAAAAATGGTACCAATATAGTAATCATTTTCTTATAATATTTATGAAACATCTATGCCCAGTATGAACTAGCTCCAGTTCCAAGCAACAGTGTCAGTATTAGGCTTCTTAGAGAAAAACTAAAACCAGGTACTCAATAAGTCATGTAGAAGCTGTCATCTACATCTAGAATTAGATGCAATGAAAACGGACAAAGAAACCTTCTTAGAGGATCAGGAGAGGTACCACTGTGAGATGTGGCAATGTGTTTTTTTTTTTTTTCCTGAGCTGTAGTGTTTCTAATGTTGGTGTTTGGAGAGCATGTTGTGGGTAATGAGTAGTATCTTCATTGCTAATATAAAATTATCAGCAAGCATACAGCATGGAGGTATTTCCAGAAGAATGTCCATTGATGTATTTATCTGTTTGTTTGTTTACCTGATAAAGTTAAAGCTATTCAAAATCGAGAAGACTGGGGCACATACAGTATAGGCAACTATTCTGTTTTTACACAGTGAGCAAAGTGGAATTTGTATTCAAATAGTCTGACGCCAGTATCTGTGGTCCGACCCTCTGTCAGTCAGAAAATGGTGTGTTAGCATACCGAGCAGTTCTCTAGTGCACACTGATGGAGATCTAACTTTCTACCATCTTTGAAGGTCAAGTATAAAATTTCTGACGTTACAGAAAAAAAAGACCCCAATTGTCAGTGGTGTGTGTGTGTGTGTGTGTGTGTGTGTGTGTGAGATCATTGACAAAGGAGCACTTGACCCCATGAAGAGACTGGTCATCAATGCCTTTTACATAGGGTTAGATTGAAGATCAACTCCAGCTGCATCTGCTTACTGAGCATTTCAGTTAAAGCAGGTACCATACTAGACACTCATCTATTGTTTCATGGGATCCCAATAACCGCATGAGTTAGGTCATTAATTTAAATGGTCCTCGCCCCTGTGGTTTTGTTTGGGGGCCTTGCTGACCTCATTGTCTGGAAGCATTCTTTCCATGGTATTATGTCACAGAAAGTAAAAGTGTATTTTCCCTTGTTGGCTTCATGAGTTCGGCTGTATGACAGCTTTCACATTAAACTCCCAATCATACCACATGCTCAGGTTATTCGTCTAATTTAATGAATTTGGGGGGGAAAGGCTAGCTAATCTTCACACATCCTGGATCCTGTTGTTTTTATTATCACACTTAACCTGCATTTCCTAGTGTCAATTGGGGCTTAAAAACAGTGTCAAAATCACAAGAATGTGAATGCACATCCTTAGAGGAATCTCCTTTACTGAGGGAAAGAACTGTTCTCAGTTGGGCAAGGAAGCTCTGGCCTTACTTCCTGTGAATTGAAATGTATTCTTCCACATTGGGTAAGGTCTCAGAATCTCACCAAAATTTGGTATTTAAATTGAACTTCTAACTAATTTCGAAGTTTGCCTGTTGATGCCTTTTTTTGTGACTTTAGTGACTACACGTCTGTAATGCTATGCTGGAAAATAGTGACTTGCAAATAGCTACATTTCATTTTTGGAAAACTAACACACACACACACACACACACACACATACATACAAACACACACACACACACAGTATAAGTTAGAATCCATGTGAAGTTAGCATGAAATGGTTTTGATTCTGAATATTTCAGAAAGCCTTCCCTGAGTTGTTTCAAAAATCAGTGTTAGGATTTTTTTCTCCTTTATTTTTCTTACAAGAAAGAGAGCATAGGACCTCTATCATGCTAATCTCACACTATACTACGTTACATCTCTGTCTTTGTTTAATAAACTTGAATGCTTGTCTTTTACTTGCGTGTTTCTGGATGTGTGAGGTGTGTGTACACATACACATGACACAAAGAATGTAGAGCAAACAGAACTGAGAGAGAATTGGGCATGTTAGTGTTTTTTTTTTTTCTGTGAAATTGAATAAATATTTTAAAAATAAAGAGCCACAATATTCTAGAGTACTGAGAAGAAAAGCATATGTTTAGGGCTGAGAATGAGGAGCAGTGTTCACAAGGATATTAGCCATTCTTTCTGTGAGCTTTAACCTCTACTAGAACAAATGTCTACATTTGCATAACCAGTTGCTAAAATAATTCGCTCATTAAATCATCTATTATTTACCTGCCACACTATATGACAAGATAGTCTTGAGGGTGATTATATAATTATACTTTTTTATGCTGTGACCATGGCTGCCAAGAGTCAGACTTGTCAATCCAATACATATTTTATATTCTTTTATACGTAAGTAAAAACTAAAAATGGGCGACTTCAAACACATCATTGCACTGTGTCATCTTTAGACAAGTTATCGCACCAAAATAGATAGGAAAACATTTTGATGAGTCAAGTTTGTATGGTCGTATTGCATTCTCTTCGTTCAGCTATCCAAGTACCTGTCTCACTTACAGAATTTAAAAGGAATAAAAGATAGCCTAAAAACTTTGTAATGTTTTAATCTTTTTCTCCATGATCACATAGATATGATAATACATGTGATTTTGAAATATGATAGTCTTATGTACACAAAGGCCTGGTCTTCTCTGCCACCATTGGAAGGCAGCTTATCAGAGAAAGTGACATTTAGTGACACAGCATTACCTGGTTATATCTGTAGTTAGCATTTCTGACTCTAGAATATTTGTGCCTCCATGTTGTCTTTTGAAATACTCCAGATAGTCCCCTTTTCACTTTGATGTTCATATGTGAGAATATATTTTCTTCCTAGGGAATGTATTTTCCAGTCAAATAATTAAATCTCTAATGACAGACTCCTTGATATTAAGAAATGGGAGAAAATCAGAAAAGACCATTTCCAATGCCTCCAAGTAAAAACTGAAAAATGAATTCAGAATGTGCTTTGCCTATCATGGCTTGTTCTACAGAATAAGTTTTGATAATATTATTAGAGAGAGTATAAAGTAAATTATATGGATCTCCTACATATTACTTGCCAGTAATTACATTTTTTTTTACATTTTATATTACTAACATCATTATTACTTTGAAGTCCACATTTTCACTTGTGGTGATTTAAAATCAGTCACATAGTATTTGAAACATGCAAAGTATGTGGAATGTATGAAATTATGAAAGTATCCCTCTGAAGTATTAAAAGGTTTATCAAACACTCACAGTGTGCTATGGACTCTTTATAAATTGTATTTTTTAATGTCTACAGGTATTTGTGGCACTAGGAACTGGTTCTTCCTGTTTAGAGTAGGAGAGTGAAGAAACCAACATTAGCTCAATGGTACAATCAGACAGTGGTACCATTGCTCTTGTAGCTCTTGCATCTTCCTTTGCCACTCTATACCTAATTGTAGACTCAGTCTTACTAAATGTGAACTATGTATCAGGCAACGAACTTAGATGCCTATATACTTGTCTCATTCATACATGTGTAAATGATCTGTTCAATTGTACCCTGTTTAGAAGTGACGGAGCCATAGCTAGGATTCCAATCTAATGATTTCACATTGAATAGCACTTCTTTCATGGGATGCTAAACAGTGTAATGATGAGATAAAAGGACAATGATTAGACATGGGGAATTCAATGATAATTCACTAAAAAAGGTAAATAATAACAATCCTTAGGACTGTTTCTGAAATAAAGGAACCATAAAACTCACTATTTGGAATGTATCTTGTACAGCATTGATTTAAAAGCTAAGTCATCCTTTTACATTCTTACATTCATATTTTACATTCTTAGTATCAATGTTAAATGTTAAATTTAGCTGCCATTTTGGTGCTCTGTAAAAGCAGTATTTGCTTTTAGTTAGTGGAAATTAATACAACCCCCAAACTCACTCCTCTGTTGATTAAAAGTGATTTACTGGACATCCAAATGGAGTAATTTGGGGTATTTTAAATGAATCATGGGCATCAGAAATGGCTTTATGTCGTGGCACAGTAAGTAAAAAGCATGGACAAGGGATTGAAGGAAAGGAACCTTGGTAAGTGGAGCTGCAGAGAGAATGAATATAGTACAGCAGGACTAGACAAATGAGTAAAGATATGTGGGATGGGTCCTGATACCATGATACTCATTCCCTGATCTGTTAGATGTGCATTTCCTTTGCACCATGCCTTCTTCGTCCTCATTTAATTACTATCATTTCTCCAGCACTTTCAAACAGAACTTTCATATCTACCCCAGTGATTCCTGAGCAAGAATTGCTCTCCCAAACTAGACATACAGATCTTCAGTGGCCTCTACTAGAAGGGTGAGCACTCACAGTTCGGAGCAACAAGGGACTTTAAGAAGAGGGGACTTTCAGTATGTATAGGAGACACTACCTTTGCACTTGAATACTGCAACACACTGATTCTTTAAACAGTCACTTCCTACTCCATTTTTACAATAGAATGGCCATTATATTAGTTTTCTAGGGTTCTTCTCACAAAGTACCAGGAATCCAATGGCTTAAACCACAATGTATTTATTCTCTCACAGCTCTCCAGGACTGACATTCAAAATCAATGTGAAACCAAAGAAAGGCTTTGCTCTTTCAGAGGCTCTGGAGAAAAATTCTCCTTTGCCTTTTTCCACTTCCAATACCCAGTAGCACTTGGCATTCCTCTGCTTCAGGCTGTTCAAGACCAGTCTTCACTTCGTCCTATAATCCACATCTGGGGGTGTCCCCTTCTTTTCTATTGAAATAGTGTCATTCGATTCTGAGCAGGCACACTCATTGGCCCACCACAAAAGGTTCATCTGGGTCTGGCAATTGTTGGAGATCAGGACACAGTGATGAGAAAAGTCCAGGGTGGACTTCTGTTCTTGTAGATGTTAGTGCCTGTCATGAAAATAAGTTATTCATCAAATCACTATGTGACAGTGTGTGAAGCATTGTAAGGACTCAGGTTGGTTGGTATGGCTGTAGAAACTGATTGTGTCAAGAAGCTGGAAAAAGCCTGTAGGGAGAAGTTTGAGCTGAAGTATGAAAGATGAGTGCAGATCAGAGAAATAGGAGTGAGAAGGGGTGAGAGTGTTCCATTAGAGGGAGGAGCAGACACAAAAGGCTCTCTATCAGAAGAATACATTGAAAAACCTCAAACTGAGCCAGGCGGTGGTGGCACATGCCTTTGATGCCAGCACTTGGGAGGCAGAGGCAGGTGGATTTCTGAGTTCGAGGCCAGCCTGGTCTACAGAGTGAGTTCCAGGACAGTCAATGCTATACAGAGAAACCCTGTCTTGAACCCTGTTCCCCCACTCCCCCCCCAAAAAAAAAGAAAAGAAAAACCTCAAACTGTAATTGTGGCTGACACTTCTCAATTTATGATATTAAAAGGCAAATTATGACCAATTCCTAGGCTCTAGATATTTATATACATAAGGATCAAAGTAACATATCTGACCCCTGGTTAGGAATGGGAACATATATTATATAAAAGAATATGGAGCTCAACAGACTGCAGAAGTTGCACCAGAAAAACTCAGGAGCCAACCTGAAAAGGTTCCTACTAGTCAAATGGAAAAATTTGAATATCAATGAACCAGATTGAAACATATATATGTTAAAATTTATGAGTGCACATGGAGGGACCCATGGCTCCAGCCGTATATATAGCAGAGGATGGCCTTGTTGGGCATCAGTGGGAGAAGAGGCCCTTGGTCCTGTGAAGGCTCAATGCCCTAGTGTAGGAGAATGCCAGGGTAGGGAGGCAGGAGTGGGTGGGTGGGTGGGGGAACATCCTCATAGAAGTAGGGGGAGAGGAGATGGGCTAAGGTGTTTCCAGAAGGGAAACTGGGAAAGGGGATAACATTTGAAATGTAAATAAAGAAAATATCCAATACAAAATAAAATAGATTAAAAATACCTGAAGCTTTAAATTAAAAAAAAAATAAGATTTTTTTAAAATGACTTTAAGCTTTGTGTAAAAGAATGGATCAGTTCAGTCTTTCTTAAGAGAGGAGAGAATATTTGAACTAAAAGGAATAAATATTAAATATAGTACATACATTTTGTTTGGCTCTGTACTCAAAGCAGCCCAAAAAAGACAACCAGAAAGGCAGAATGCATTAGACAAAATGGCTTGAACTCTGCCTGGATAGTTGATGAGAGTGGTGAATATTAGTCATTACTGGGGGAAGCCTGAGGAGAGTGATGTTTATATATTCTGTATTTAATAACTATCTTCTTGAAATATGCACTGAAATATTTGTAAGAAAAAGGGTAAAATCACTGAGATTTGCCACAAAGTATTCTCATGGTTAGAAGTGAGACCTCTGTGTTGATTATGGAGCTTCGTGACAGGTAATTTATACACTATTCTTTTTTTTTTTTTTTTTTCAATGAGGAGAGAAAGAAGATGCGGGGTACCAATTAGGAAGCAGAGAGGAACCCTCCTTTGTGAACTCCCCCTTTGTGAACTTCACTCCTTCATCATAAGCCTTTTCGTTTTTGCCTGGCGAATGTTCTCTTCTTCAAGCATGGTCACCAAGGCAACAGCTGCTGTGTCTCTAGGCAGGGAACATGGCCGAGTTACAAGGTGAGGTCAAGATCCTTGAGGTCTTTTAAGTGTTGAATTATCAAGTACCACAGGAAACTGTGAAAGAAGATGACCGCAGGAAACTGTGAAGAAAGCAGTACTTCTCCACTTCCATTTTAAAAACACCTACTTCTGAAGGAAAAATAATGAAGTTCAGGAGAGGAAGTACATAGCATTCTTGAAAATAGAAACCATGCTTCTCTTTTGTCTGAACATAGCAAATTAATTTTAAATAATAACATAGCAGTGCAGTAATAACTAGGCAACTTTTAAAAATTGTGTAGATACTACCTTTGAAACAGAAACTCCAGTGTAGAACAGCACATACATAATTTTGAATATTGTCCTTTCTCCCAACTTAACTGCTATATTCAGTCAAATTACAGTTGAATATTTATTTTAAACTCCTATGGGTTACTTTTACATCATTTGAGAAATCAACTATTTAAATTTATTACCTTAGAACCTTTCTAGATTATCTTTGAGTGAAGAAAAAAAAGTCCTTGGGGATTAAACACATTGAGAGACAGAAAAAAAGGGGTTAGAAAAATCAATCTTTGCTTATGACAGTGTACTAGGTATACATGGAAATCATACCAATACAATTATAAACATTAATCAATCTATGGTATCGACGTATTTGATTTCGTGAAATACAACTGATGGTCATCAGTAAAGAACGCAAGAATATAATACCAAATGTATTTACAACTTTAACTTTTCACCTGAGGTTTAAAGACAAAGTGACATTTCCACCTGGATGACCTTCCTACAAACATCTAACAGACAATACCCTAGTTGAGCTCAACTTAACATTTATTTACTAAGCCCCCTTTCTGGAGACATGTTGAAAGCTGAGAATACAAGGATAACTAAGAAATGGCCCTTCTCCAGAAAGCATGCACACACACACACACACACACACACACACACACACACGGGCACATACACTTGTGTGTGTTACTTCTCTCACCTTCCTTCTTCCCCCTTTTCCATACATGCACACAAACCCACAAACCACACAAATATTTTTCCATCTAAAAATTCATTTTCTTCCTCAGCTCCATTTCTTTAGTTGATGAGAATACAAAATCATGACCACTAGAAACATCAAAGTCATTTTTGACACAATTTTCTTTAGACATAGTCTTGCTGTATGTCTTAGATAGACCTTTAAGACAATATTAAATAAAGTGCTGGCCTTCATTAATGCAAGGTCCTCCTCCCTTAGCCTTATGAATGTGGAGATTATAGGACTATGCTATTTTCAGTGGTTTCTGACTTTACTTCGAAAATCCTGAGGTTCCTTTTCTTGTCTCTCAGTCTTCCATTTATGGCCCGGTTTTGCACTTTGCCATGGTTCTGCAGTAGTTTTGAAATGGTTTCTCTCCTTTCAGGTTGGCTAGGTTTTATGCTATCCACCTTTCATTGCTCATCACTTCAGCTACACTACAAAATATGGAGGTAGCACTGCATTACTCTTGAGTTCAATACTTTTCTAGATGTGTTGAAGGCAGGGAAAGTCTCCAAGCCTTACTTCATGTACCGAAGCCGTGCTTGTGGCTCACCAAAGGGAGCCACAGGCACAATGCAGAGATGCCATGCTCCCTGAGGGGTAAACTCCAGCCTTGAGAGCGGAGACTCAATTTTGCCCAAGCTTTCATTTGTTTTCTTCACTGGAAGCTACAAATACTCATTAAAGTAGCTCATTAAAAGAAAAAAAGGTTTTCTTTGAAACCACTTCATGAACCGGTTTGCAATCATAGCCTTTCTTCTTTCTTTCATTCCTTCATTCTTTTCTTTTTTCTTTTCTTTTTTGTTTTCAATACCCATCATTTCTCAGTGGGATAGCAGCAGCTCTTCTGTGAGGACCCAGAACAACCATCCCCAAATCTTTCTTTGAATTATTCTTCAACCATTCCCCCAAACTTAGTAGCTTAATAGTCTAAACTTCTACAGAGTTAGAACTAATTCAAATTTAATTATAATAAAAGATACTGTTTTGGTTCACATGATTATTTCCTCTGATTATTTAAAGTAATGGCTACTATGCTAGAGCAAAGTCCATGTCGACATCAAAAGAAAAAGGGAGCCTTCTGAGAAGAGGTAGTCACAGTGCCTTTCTTTAATCCCAGCACTAGGAAGGCAAAGGCAGGCAGATATCTTTAGGCCAGCCTGGTCTACTGAGTGAGTTCCAGGTGAGCCAGAGGTACAGAGAGAAACCTTGTTTTGAAATAAAGAGCAAACAAACAACAAAAAAGGAAAGAAACACACACACAGAGAAACTTCTGATTCTCTTATTTATTTAATATTTGTAATATAATAAGATGAAAAACAAAAAACCTCCCAAAAAGCAAGGTCGTGAAATATGTAGGATAAAGAGGCTGCATTTAACGTCTCCTCACCTGAGTGAGGTAGGAAGTAAAACACAGCGCCCAGAAGACCAAGCAGAATGGCACATCTGCATCTTAGGAGCATCGCTAGTACGACCCACCACAATGTGGACAGACACAGGGAAGAGTGAGGCAGAACTTGTGCTCAGGTTGCTCTTTGGGATCCCAGCAAGGACTAATACTCCAGAAAAAAGAAGGAGGCCCAAAGTATAGTTAACCTTTTGTATTTGTGAACTCAACTTCCATAGTTCCAGCCAACCATGAGTAGAAAGCCATTGAAAAATCCCAGCATCTTTACAGAACATGATCAGATGTTTATCTTGGTATTCTTTAAATAATACACAACAACAACAAAAAACCCTTTCTTTAATATTTGTAAATTCAATAATCTATAATTACAAAATTTGTGAGAGGATTGCATAGGTTATCTTTAAACACTACACCATCTTGTATAATAAACTTGAATTTGTGAGGTGATAGTAACTACAAAGGGTCTAGAATCAACTCCTCACTAGAGACACTGAGAGACACTGTACTTGGAACACTATGGGAAACCACCACTCATCTCTCTGTTTGAACTTACTACAAAGAAGCAAATACATGGTTCATATAAGATCAGTGCTGACAGAAGAAAAATATGGAATAACACTATCTGTGCAATGGAAGTTAGAAAATAAAAACACCACTAACAAAAGATGATAAAAATCACAAAAACCAGACAGCAACTTAATATGTGAATATTAATAATTGTATTAGATACAATTAGATCAGATACTTTTATCAAAATTAATATAATTTTTCAAATTGCTGTTTGCCCTGCAAATGCATAAAATCCCATGCCTAATATTACAAATCCATCTGTTAAAATTAAAATTTATATAAAATGTTTATGAAAACTGACCAAAAAATCAAATAATGATGCAAAGAAATACACAACATTTTTAGAAATATATATGAGGTCGGGCTTGGTGACACATATCTGTAAAGTCAGCACTCAGAGGGCTGCTGTGGGAGGATTGTACAAGTCAGGGGCAGGCTGAGATATGTGGTGAGTTATGGAAGAGCCTAGGCTAGGAGTAAGATCCAGTTACAAAATATCAAAGAGAAGGTATAGAAGGCTCTGAAATTTCTCTCTACTTAATTGTAGTTAAATTAAAACCATGAAAGAATAGTTTTAAACATCTATTTAAGAATATACATTAACCTGTTTTGAAGTTATATAACATAAAGATAAGAGACTTATCTTTACTTTTCAAATTGACCATTTATTTATTATAAAAATATTTTTAATTAATTAACTTCATTCTTTCATATATATATATGTATATATATGTATATTCTAGTTATTCTCATTTCTACCCTCTTTTGTCTCTCTCCCATCCCTGTCTATCCCCACTTTCCTACAAGTTTCTTCTCTATGTCTTTTGTTTTGTGACTCATGTGATTACCGAGGTATATCTATATGTCAGTGGGTTGGGAGAGCTTGATGGCTTTCCAGTGGGCACAGACCTGAAGACAATGAATGGCATATTAAAGACAAAATAACCAGGAGGGTGAAAGAGAAATAAAAATTAGGTGATAAATGCTAAGCCAGAAAAGATAGTCAGGATGTTAGCACCAGACAGCTCAGGTCATCTGTAAATGAAAGAAGAAATAGGTTTCAATAATAATAAAAAGAAAAGGTACACCAATAGATGCTATTTTATGCTTTGGTATCAGGCAATAGACAATCTGAGAATCTCAAACTGCTACACTAATGCCTCTCTCAAGTGAGAGCTGACTAAACCACCACTGGCAAAGCACGAGAATAGACCTACTGTGTGAGATAAACCACAGAAAAATGAGAACAAGATCTGTTAGGAAACACAGCCTTGTGGCTCTGTCTGAACAGTTCCCAGAGAGAACAACTTTATCTCTGACGTCTGATGCTAGGCAGCAGCTCTTACAGATAGGACAGTCCATGTGACAGAGAAGCTCCTCTTACCACCATGGAGGAACATGAACGATCTAACTCTTAAACAATTCCCATGCCTTTAAGTAGTAGCCACGTCCTTTAGTCAGAAAGCCCATTTCTGAAAGCTACACTCTTCTCTCCTAATTTGTTCCCAGATCAAACATGAAGTAGAAATTAAGAGAAACATGATGATAGTTCT
>JADRCD010224565.1:0-18132 GCA_019843815.1 Montemys delectorum | reverse complement strand
CAGGTCCCACCCCCCGAAGGTCTGGTAGCCCTTCAAAACTTTGGAGTACCAGGTGCTCAAAAACAGAAATCTGTGTGTGTGTTTATGTGTGTGTTGTTTCAGACTCAAATCATAATAACACAGTATTTTTTTTTTTTTTTGCTAATTTGAGATAGGAGCTGACTATATAGTCCAGGGCTAGCCATTAACTAGCAGCAATCCTCCTGTTTCTGCCTCAGTTATTTTTTTGCATTTTCGTTTCTTCGGATTTTATTTTTCACTTATCAAGAGTGCATTTTTAAATTTGAAAATTATTACTATAAATGAGGACCACTTTAAATTTTAGAGCTAAAGAAGGTAGTACAGATTTTAATGGGTAGAAGATAATTTGAAAAAAATATATATTTCAGTATACAGAATGATAGCTCTTTTGTTTAAAATTTCTTTACATTTATTTTGTGTCTCTGTGTGCATGTATGTGGATTCTTGGGTCCTTTATTGTGCACAAGGAGACAAGAGGGCAGCTTTCAGGAGTCGGTTCTCTCCTTCTACCATGTGGGTCCCAGGGAGTGAGCTCAGGTTGTCAGACCTGGCATCAACCACCTTTACCAGCTGAGCCAACTCACTGACCCGATAGCTCTGCTTTTGCGATCCTTGGTAAGTATCTGAAACACGTGCACTTTGTTCTTATGACAAGCATAGAAATAACAAGTAAAAAGCACCGATTTTAGGTATTTATTTATTTTTTTTTCAAAAAGCAATTTCCAGGGTATACCATTGTACAGGTTCAGCCCAGTCCCCTACAGCGCGGTGCGGTGATGACAAGTCTTTTATAACAGTAACTCAGAGACGCTGAACATCCATAACTAAATTACGATAGAAAAAGAGAAGAGTTTAATGTTATGTATATTCAGAAATCTTATTCTAATTCTTTTTAAATCGGTTCTCCAAGCGTGATAACGCAGCTGAGCTCAGATAACTAAAAACCCTTTCCATCCTCCCGGTGAGTACGAACAGGCTTGGCATTGCGTGCGAACAAATTCCACCCACTTTACACAGCATGCATTCCTTTGGCTCCTGAACTGTCGGTCATGATCTCACAATTCTTCCTTGATGGATTTCCACCATCACATTGTGTGCAGTGGATGTGAGGATCATTTCTGCTTCTCCTTGGGGTTCCAGGCTGGAGAGCCAAGACTTTTCCACTTGTGTATGGTAGCTTTGTCTCTGATGCTGGGGAAAGACAGCTCTTACGTCTCCCAAAAGGGTGTGCCAAGCTCCAGGCAGGATCCTGCTTGCGAGCTGGCTGTCACAGCAGAAGGACCTCAGTTCCCAGCAAGGCTGTCATTGGCATTGTGTAAAGGAGGGTGTCGTCACCCAGTAACTATTTGTACATTGTAAAAGCAGTATGGTCATGGGAGATCAACAAGCACAGCTTGGTAGGGTAACCTGCCATGAAATATATCACTGGCTTTAATAATTTACTACAACTGTTCTTTTTATTCACACTGATAGGACGTGCTTCCATCTGTCACATGGAATATGAATATATACAACAAAATTTGGCTTATATAAAAAAAAAAAACCCTCCGTAAGGACAATAACAAGGGGTCAAACAAATAACACATGCAGTTTGCTAATTACAACCACCATCTCCTGTTGCTTACAGGGAATGACACAGAACTGATGGACTTTGTCAACCACATCAAGGCTCTTCCTGCTTGTAGCCACCTACTATGAAAGGTAGTAACCTTGACAGTTTCTAGAAACTTCTAACCATTATTCTGAATGACCAGGGAAGACACTCGGTCAATTCTAAGGTCTAACCTTGCAAATTCTTCTCAGAATCACCACGAATCAGCATTCATTTCTCCTTGGACACTTCACAAGGGACACTGCACAAGGCACAGGGTAGCCTACTCTCAGAGTCTGCTGCCTTTCCCGGAGTCCACGCTTGTTGAATAGCAATGCCAGCATCTTGGTTCGCACTTTCTTATGGCTGCACAAATTGTGCAGCAGTAGTGTGGGGTGGCCTGCTTTGTACTGCCAGCAGTCAAAACAGTTGCCATGGGCTCATGGTCTGCATGGTCTGCATGCTCTGAACCTAGGGAGCCCATTCTTCTTGGAATGGCTTTCTGGGGTCCAGCAATGTCATCTCAGGTGGCTAAGACATTCTGGCCCCTGTTTAACAAGGGACTACACTAAACAAGCCTTGTTCTAACATGAGGATAGTGTCGGGGCACAGTAAGGGTGAGGGAGAACTCCTGAAAAAAAAGGGAGTGGCAGCCACAGGGAGAAGGGTGAGTCTGGGGTGTACTTGGGAAAGTATTACTTTGGTGTCAGCACAACAGGCCTTGGACTTGGGTGTTCTTCCAGGTCGATTTTTCCCAGATAATACCTTTTATGTTGGTGGTTACCCAATTCTCCTCTGCTTTTCTTTCCAAGGTAGGGGTTGCAAATAGTGTTTATCTCTCTCAATTCTAACTGATGACTGACAGGTCATAAGCGATGTGAAGTACTGTGGGAAAATATAATTGGATTAAATTAAGAACTAGTGCTGAGATTGATTAATAATGTCTGCCTTGGGAACAAGGATTGGTGTCTATGGAGTGCATGACACCTGGATGCCTCTGTTCTAAACAAGCTGAATGAATGAGGCTAACTTGAGTTCTTGAAGGATCTTTGGAGATCACAGACCAAAGCATAAAACTTATGCTCATTTTATATCTTTTGTTCCAGGAAAAGTTTAGAGGTTTAGGAGCCTAAGACAGGAATTTCAGGGCCTGTGGAAAACTGAGGAAGGAAGCACCATTTTGTATGGGCTATACATTGCCTCTGACAATGACCTCTGTTTTTATGATTGGGTGACAGTGTCCAGAGTTTACATGAGGTTAAAGGGCTTGCTGATCAAGCAGCTTCAGAATAATGTGGAGGAATGGGGTGAGGATTTCAGACAGAGCTTTTCTGTTACACAATGGATGTATTTCTCCTTGTTTCATAACTGGTAATATTTGTGAGCAGGTTGAAAGGCCAAGGAGAGATATACCCTACATACAATGGCCTGTTTCAGAGTAAATCACCTGGGAATGGTTTTCTTACCAAGTCAGGACTACTGTCTCTTAGCTGCATTTAAAAATCTCTGGTGTACTGAAGAAGAAGGACCTTGTGATCTCATGTGGAAAGTTCTGTGTGATCAGCTCTGATCTATGCCACAGCCAACCTTGATGTTTAAGGTGAATCATTAGCAGGTTGCCTTTGACAATGACAAGGCTTGTTGGTATAGGGACTGTGCCTGGCTGAAGCCAGCCATTTCTAGATGTAAGAGCTAGATGCTCCCATCAATGCTTTTCCATCAGTGCTGAGCACTGACTTCCTCTAAGTTCTAAGCATGGCAACACCTTTCCCCTTCCCTCCTCACTGGGAAACCAGGAAGTTTGGGAAAGAGAATAGAGTATATGTTCTTATATAAGGCAACCTGCAGATCCCAGTTAGGATACCTATTTGATGCATACTAGGGACACCATACATTTTCAGAGTTGCTGGGTGGTACCCAGGGATAAAGATGGCTTGGATGGTTCCCAGTCCAAAGTCAAGAGTCAAGTAAGTGAGGTGGCATTCAGAATCTCAGCCAGGGTGTTTCTTATCCAATGCTGCATTCCATTCTCAGAAATTATTTTCTTCCTGGTCTCCATGGAACATAATCCGGCTGAGAGCATTGTGGCAATGTGGCCATCTCTGGAACCTTCCTCTAGAGGTGAGGGGTCACAGGCTATAGTGTGTCTGTCATTGTCTCATTGTCTTCAGGCAGTTCAAAATTCCCATTTTGTTCTGCCCATCACGACTTGCTTTTAAATCGTGCAAACGTCAGCCACCGCTCACCACGTAGGCTGGGCAGATCTTTCTGTCAGCAGAGGAGCCTCCTGCTGGAGTTGCTCAGGCAGCCCAGAGCTGGATTTAGGGTTCTAGACAGAAGGCCTTGGAGGAGGTCGAGAGGGGGGCGGTGCCCTGTTAGGGGGTGGGGCCTGAGGAGGAGGGGGGAGAGTGGATGGTGGGGAAGGGATGGGAGGAGTAGGGGCACTGGGGGCTGGGGGAGGGCAGTGGGGAGCAGGGGGCGGGGGTGTGTAGATAGGAGCGGGAGGTGGGGAGCTGGGATGGTAGGTGTTGTTGAGGGGATACTTGGCTGGCTGGCTGTTCTTTACTCTGGTGAAGTTGATACAGCGTCCCTGGAAGAGAATCAGAGGAGGACTATGAACCAACGTTTTAAGGTAGAGCAAGTGCTCAGCATGGTGGCCCTTGAGGGACAAGAGACACTGGCATGCCGCTGGTGACCTAGTGACCTGATGATCTAGTGACCTGATGACCTAGTGACTTGGGATCACATTAGTCACTGGTCTCTCTGAATTCATGTCTCTTCCTGGGCTAGTTGGGTCTCAGAATTGTCGCAATCCATTTCCCTTACAGTCTCTCACTGTCTTGGGTATGGAGAGAGGAAAGAGGGGCTAATTGATGCTGGCTGGGCCATAACATGAAGAGTGTCCCATTTACTTTTAGCCTTGCCAGTAGGGTGTGACTAGTAATTCCTTCCCTGGGGGAAGAAACTGGGGTTGAGAAACAAGTCCCTCTCCCCAGGCCCTGCACCCCAGACTGATTTTAGGCTGGCCACAGGCATCTTTCTACACCTTTTCTCGTAAGAAATTCCACCAGAGACATTTCATTGCTAAGCAGGTATATCTCTGAATTTGGCTTTTTCCATGTGTGGCTTCCTAGGGACTTAACAAGATGATGCTGAAAGACCCCTGTGCCCTCTCCACAAACAGGCTCTGGAGGGTACAGAGCCTGAAGCCAGCCTGAGGCAGTCCTACCTTCTGTGGAGTCCTCTCTGTCTTCTTTTACCTGGCATGGGGCCTCACACTTGCCCTGTGGCCAGTCACCATGCATGTCACCAGCTGTGCGAACTCCCATCATGCCTCTTTATGAGCTCCTCCCAGGCCCCCAACCAGACCACCCCTGTGTGCTCCCAGCTTTCCAGGCCCATGGAGCATCTGGGACTTCTCTACCATGTGTCACAGAATCATCTTCCCTCCTAGGAAAGCCGGGTGGGGTCACCTCTGAGTATGCCTTTCTTTTCCCCTCCTGCTCATTCCCTTACTGCTGGGATAGAACACTGCCTGGCCATCTCTCCAACTGATGCATGGCCTATAATTCTAACCTCAGTGGAGGCATGTCCAGAGAGCCCCAGTTCCCCTCGCCAGACCTCAGAGAAGGGCCAGAAGGGGAATGCAGAGAGCCAGGCAGTACATGGTATGTGTGTGTGTGGGGGGTGGGGGCACAGAGAGAGAAAGAGAGAAAGAGAGGTAGAGAGAACAGAACGAGAGAGACGGAGAGCCAAGACTTGGCCGGTGTTGAATCAGCAAGCTGCAAGCTTGTGTGGAATGGGTGATGAGGAGACAAGGAGAACCCTTCCTTTCCTGTGCGCCCCATCCCCATCCTTCGAGTCATACACAGAGGCCCGTGTCCCCGCACATCTTCCCCGTAACTCTAGCCTCAACTCTTCCTTTGCTTCCTGGGGCATTTTTATAGTTATTATTTTTTGTTTTTGTTTTTGTTTTTTGAGACAGAGTTTCTCTGTGTAGCTCTGGCTGTCTTGGAACTCACTCTGTAGACCAGGCTGCTGGCCTCAAACTCAGAAATCCACCTGCTTCTGCCTCTCAAGTGCTGGGATTAAAGGCATGCACCAGCACTACCCGGTGTTTCTCTAGTTATTAGCTTCCACACACATCCCAGCCCACACACCACAGTTGTTTTATCTATAAGTGCTTTGCCTCTTGTGACAGAAGAGACGTTTTGCTTTTCTACAAGTGAAGTGGGTAGAGTCAAGTACTATGTTGACAGTGATCAAAAGAAAGCCTAACTCACTGTATTTACTTCAGACAGAGCAGACCTCAAGGCAAGGGAAAGGATCAAGGACAAAAGGGACATCACATGGTATCAAAGGGGTCAGCTCACTAAGAAAATAAAATAAAATAATAGCCGGACAGTGGTGGCACACGCCTTTAATCCCAGCACTTGGGAAGCAGAAGCAGGCAGATTTCTGAGTTCGAGGCCAGCCTGGTCTACAGAATGAGTTCCAGGACAGCCAGAGCTATATTCGGAGAAACCCTGTCTCGAAAAAAAACCAAAGGGGAGGGGGGAAGAAAAGAAAAGAATGTGTCTACCTACCTACCAACAGCCACAAACTGCCGGAGACAGAATTAACACAAAGCCAGGCATGGTGGTGCACACCTCCAGTCACAACACTCAGGAAGCAGAGGCAGCAGATCTCTGTGAGTTCAGAGCCAGCCTGTTCTACATAGACCTTGTCTCAAAGAGAAATATATTAATAGGGCTTTCAAGAAACTGATGATGAGCTAGAGAGATGGCTCAGTGGGTAAGAGCACTGACTGCTCTTCAGAAGGTCCTGAGTTCAATTCCCAGCAACCACATGGTGGCTCACAACCACCTGTAATGAGATCTGACGCCCTCTTCTGGGGCATCTGAAGTCAGCTACAGTGTACTTACATATAATAAATAAATAAATCTTTAAATAAAAGAAAGAAACTGATGAGACCACTATTGTAGTAGCAGACTTCAACAGTTCTGTAGGAAATGGATGCACCCAGCAGGTATGACGTCAGTAAATCTGAACCCACCAGAACCATCAAGCAGATGGATCCAGTGGACACAGACTACTCCTCCCACAATGGCACAAATGCAGTCTTCAAGCTCAAACAGCAGTCTCCACATTCTAATTACTAGGAGTGCCACGAACACTCCTGACTAATTAAACTATGGGGACCATGCAATGCTCTCAAGTGACAGCAAAATTAATCTGGAGTCTAATAACAGAGAGACAGCTTGGAAATCCATAAATGCTTAGAAACTGAGCACTATATTTCTACATTAAATAGATATCAAAGAAGAAATCTTGAGAGTAATTTTAGAACACTCTTAGCTAAATGACCATGGAAATATACCTCAGTCGGAGTGTATGGGACACACCACAAGAGCTCTTGTAAAAGGCCGTAGGTCCCTCTGGGGAAGAACTGGAGAAAGGTTAACAGCAAAACTTTTAGATATCTTATCAAGATTCTCCCTCAGAGGAACCTGGCCACCCCGTCATTCAAGGGGTTCTGGTTCTGCAAACTGGCTCAAGCCTGGAAATTGATTCACTGGCCGAGACTGCCTTTTGCCACGATCCAATGTAGCCCTTCTTTCCTTTGTTTGAGAATTTTTCTGCTTATACAGGTCAAACAGATATGCAGTGGGCTTCCTATCTATTTTGTGCCTGGAAACACCATGATTGATTAGCCAGGACCAAAGGTCCAAACGAGTCATGCCATTATAAATTTCACCTCTCCTGTGCTGACCATTATGGGCTATATCATTATAAACACTGTTTTGTCTATGCTGTCCATTATAATAACTACGATCACCTTGTCTCTGGTGATTCAATGCTGCCACCTGGCCCTTGTTACCTCGAGGCCCAATTAAACCCATTGAATTTAATTCATCTAATTGCGCAGCAGCATCTCCAACCCTAAGGTCTGGCACAAGGAAAAGGGCAAGAACAAAACCCTTCAAATGTGCTGGTGCCCCTCTCACCAGTTTGAGTCTTATAGGACTGGTGAGGGCATATCTTCTGGACCTTCCCATTGTGGAGGATTAGGTTTTACACAATGTATCCACTCTAGCATTGCAATTTCCCTAAATCTTAAAATCCCTTCGTCAACACTAAGCCAAGGGATATCAGGTATCTCTGACTCCTTTTCAGTAGGCCATCTTTTGATAAACGCTTCAGCCAACCATTTAAACAAACTTCTGACACCTTTTTTTAACTGTACAAGCTTCCATATTAAACCTAGAATCTCCACTTAGAGGGCCCATGTCAATAAATTCAGCCTGCTCTAGTTTAATGTTCCTTCCACCATTATCCCACACCCTTAAAATCCATTCCCACACATATTCCTCAGACTTCTGCTTGAATGAATTAGCAAACTCATTAAGCTCCTTAGTAGTGTAGCGAATTTCCTCATGGACTACACTTTCTACCTTTCCTCTAGGGGCCTGTTTTGCCTTGAGTCTGGTTATAGGTCTAGAAGAAACTATTGGTGGGCCTTGAGAAACTTCAGTACTGTCTTGTCTGGCATTTCCTTCAGCGAAAGTCACTGCTGGTTTATCAGACTCTGGGGGGATTAACTTCCTCATGTGGGAAAGGCATTACTTCAAGGGGTGCTCCTTCCCCAGGTGGGGCAAACCCTTGAGAATCTGAAGATTCAAAATTCTCAGCTTCAATGGGGTCTTTCCACACATCCCCATCCCAAGTTATGGCATTCTTTGCCAACTAATGCCCTTACTTTAACCACTGACACCCTCTGAGGCTGAGACTTGAATTTTTGCTGTAATTCAACCAACCTTATAATGAGAGCTTCAGTTTGATTTGCTGCAACTTGAGCTCTATGGCTGCTGGAGAGAAGATTCTCTTCAAGGACACACTTAGCAACTTTTAGATCGTTTACTTTTGTCTGGAGCCTTTTGATTTTATCACACAACTCCTTATTTTCCTTCATCGTTTTTTCTTGAGATGCTAAGAGCAACCAACCAACAAAATCATTTTCTAATATCTTCCCCATCTTGTAGAAAGCTTTGTACACTGAATCCCCTAATTCATCAAGATAATCAAGGATATTAGCTTCTTTGAGTTTGAAATATAGTTGTGACCATGGGTGTTCAGTATTCTCTGAGCTCCCAGGAGGGAGAGAATTTGGAGAGGTTTCAATAGTTGAAGGAGCTAATGGATTCTCAAACCATCTTCAGATTTTTAAAAGATACATCCTTATACTTGTGCTTCTCTAGAGCCACTCCAGGTACCAATTTTGTATTAGTCAGGGTTCTCTAGAGTCACAGAACTTATGGTAGGCTCTATGTAGTAAAGGAATCTATTGATGACTTACACTCTGTAGTCCAACTCCCAACAATCAACTCCCAACAACGGTCAGCCGCAGCTGTGAATGGAAGTCTAAGGATCCAGCAGTTGCTCAGTCAGTCCCACAAGGCAAGCAGGCAAAGCAGAGTGAACCTTCCTTCTTCCAATGTCCTTATATAGGTCTCCAGCAAAAGGTGTGGCCCAGATTAACTGTGTGTGCCACCACACCTTTAATCCCACATGACCTTGCTTGAACTTGTAGATTTTCCTATCTTAATCTTCTGGGATTCATAGCCACTATACCTCAAGATCTCCATGCCAAGATTCAGGTCGGAATTTCTCAGCCTCCAGATTAGGGCCACAGGTGAGCCTTCTAATTTTGGATTGTAGTTCATTTCAGTAGTCAAGTTGACAACAAGGAATAGCCACTACATTATTATTTTTTGTTTTTTGTTTTTGTTTTTTTTTTTTTTTCGAGACAGGTTTTCTCTGTATAGCTCTGGCTGTCCTGGAACTCACTCTGTAGACCAGGCTGGTCTCGAACTCAGAAATCCACCTGCCTCTGCCTCCCAAGTGCTGGAATTAAAGGCATGCGCCACCACCACCCGGCGTTTCTTTAGTTGTTATCTTCCACACACATCCCAGCCCGCACGCCACAGTTATTTTATCTATAAATGCTTTGCCTCTTGTGACAGAAGAGATGTTTTGCTTTTCTACAAGAAAAACCTCCCAAGATGCTTTGTATGGAAGGCCAGGAGTGTCACAGTCAGAAATGGAGCTGTCTGAAGCCACTTAGGAAAAAGCAGAGGCGTTGAGATCATTAGCGATGGTCTGGAAATTCCTTCCCAAGACATCATGTTAGCTAGTGTCTGGGTCAGAAAGGGCCAGACACAACCCGACTGTACCTGCTTAGGAATTATGATGCCCCACACAGGTACCTGGGTCCTTGGTGTGGGTATGTCACAAGATGAGGTGCTTCACAGGGCCAAGCTTTACTGGGTCTCTACTGGGGCTCCACTAACTACAATAATCATCCTCCCATTTTCCTACCCAGAGCTCCAGGCTCTGGCCAACTTTAGGGGTGAACACTTGCAAACATAGTACCCCTGGCCAGGTGGCTCTTTTATAGCTGAGTGAAACTGCCCTGGTGACAGTTTTCTAGTGATACTATATTGAGGCCTTTTCTTCATGAGGTTACGGCTGTGTGTGATAAAGTCCCACAATGACAACTCAGAATTGGGATTTACTGAGCTGCCTACTCTGCTTCCTCTCACCTAATGTTCACTAAGAGCTTTGGGGGCCTTGGTTCCCTAAAGATGAAGGGAGATTCTGGGCTGCTGGAGCTGAGGTCTTGCTGAGCCTCACTGCCTTCAGGTCTTAGCGTTGCTCTGGCCAATTAGTCCAGAAGGCCCCACGCTCACTGTATGAAACGGAACACACTTGTTTTCACAGATGGTTCTTCTGTCCACTGGCTCATGAGCTCCTGGCTCTCAACCAGTGTCTGCTCTGAGCCCACATTGGGAGTCCATCTCTCTGATGTGGACTGGGGATCTTGAGAACACTGGCTATTTACAGGCATTGTGACAGTCCTCTCATCAACCATAGGGAAGAAGGGTCTAGAATAGTGTCTGGGAAACAGCTAAATTTAGAGATGCCCTCTGCTGATGGGGAAACAGGCATGGGAGGCAGAGATGGCCTTGCCTGTGGTAGATATGCAACTGAAGGTAGCATCAGGTCTGACTCCAGCTTTGGTGCTGAGTGAGTTGCACAACATGCATGGCTTCCATAATGAAATTGGCAAATGAATAAATGAACCATGGGAGGTTTTGGAAGCAGCCTCAGAGCCCCTCCTGCAATGAACCATGGGAGATGATGGAAGCGGCCTTAGAGCCCCTCCTGCCTTCTTGTTGCAACATGACCACTGTCACTTATTTCTTATGGAACCTCTCGCAGTGCTTTGTACATGCAGCTGAAAGATGATGCATTTTGTACTAATCTTGCTGAGAAAAGGTGCAGATTCAGCAGAAATGCACCCTGGGGTAATTTACTGTAAGACTTGCTCTTCAAAAGAGAGGCGTGGCTCCAGAGTGTTCTAAAAACCTGGGCCAGAGGCGCCAGCATAAACTCGAGACACCCGGGTGTGTAATTGGCCTAAAGATTACTTTACAGGGCATTTATCCCCGTTTTCACTCTTATTTTTCACTCATGAGGGGATAATAGAAAGGCCAGATGTCGTTGGTTGTGTACACGCCAGCAGATCTCCAGTGTTTGGTTAAAAAAGTTGCTATGGCGACCAGGGCTTTCTCTCATGATACTGGCCCCTTGCAACTCTGTATAATTCTCCACAGCACTGTTTCTGGGTGGTTTGAGTCACATCCAAGGCTGGCTTTGACCTTAGTTTACCTTGCCTTCTTCATTAACAAAATAAGAATGCCACTTTTTTCCCACACATGCTCTGATAGAATTTCATTTTACTTCTTAAGTTTATTTGTCTGTGTAGGTATTTTGCCTGCACGTATGTCTGTGTAGCATGTGTGTGCCTAGAAGTTAGAAGAAATCATCATATCTCCTAGAACTGAAGCTACAGCTGGCTGTGAGCTACTTTATGAGCCCAGGGAATCGAACATCTGCAGAGGACCTGGTGCTCTTAACCACTGAGTCACTTCTTTATCCCCTTTGGTAGAATTTTTTTATAAGACCTGGGGATATACTGAGTTGTATAGCACTTGCCTAGCATGCACGAGATCTAGGTTCAATCCTCAGTAACACACACACACACACACACACACACACACACACACACACACAATCTTCATCTGTGACGCATCCATGAGCACGTCAAAACTCTATGAGCTCGATATTATTACCTCCATTGTAGAGAAATGAAAGGGAGGCTCAGGCTTATTTAAATAATTTGTCCGAAACCACACAGGCAGCGACATGTAGGGTGGGAATAAAGCTTAGCTCTGCATGGCTCAGGAATGCATTCTTTACTATTATCCTGGATATGAATGATAAGTGCAAAAATATCCCTGAAGGACCAATAGCTAGCTTTATACCGTGTAGCACTTGGCCACAAGCCATTAACAGATGTGAGAGATTGTTCCAGAATGTAAGTCTGCCTGCTGAGTTCACTCTGGAGTGCAAAGTTCTTCAGTGGCTCTATTTACAATAGAACCCATAGCCTGCGATGACATGAGGCCCTGTGATGTGCCCTTTGCTCTACCGGCAGGACATCTAGATTCTCCCATCTAAGCTCTCTGGGGATACTGTCCAATGACATGAATAGCACACCACATGGTTCTCTTCTCAAGTATCTCACAGGCAGCCTTAGGGCCTGTCCCTGAGCCAGGGATCCTACTAAGATCTCAAGGTCTAAGTTGTCATTTGACAGATAATCCTTGTATAGATGTGCATCTCTGAGCAGGGGTGTCTTTAAAAGCTGACATAGTCCTCATAAATTTAGCTTTTCAGAAGTAGATGTCATTAAGTCACCTTACCATGAGCTCTATGGAAGCTTCCAGTTCTTGGGGAGACATGGTAAGGATGCTATGTGCTCTCTTTGGTCCCACCCCCACCTCTCTCAGCAGGGTTTCCTGTAGCTCAGGCTGTCCTTGATCTTGCTATGTGGCCAAGGATGACTGTGTTTCTACTCCCAAGTGCTGGGGTTACAAGCAGGCACAGTCAAACTTAAGTTTTTATGTCATGCAGGGGATGGAATACAGGGCTTAATTGATTTTTTTTTTAAAGGAAATTGCCCCCTAACAAATCCCTTTGCCTAATTCCAGGTTTGGAAGCGAGGTCTTGTTGACTACACTTAGGTTTATTCTTTGAACTGTAGAGAGTATGGAGATGGGATTGGCAGTGTGGGACTGTGCTCTGCCAGGGGCAGGGCTCTTGCTTTGTTTTATCCCTAACATACTCTTGCTGGGAAACCTAGTACAAGTTACCATCTCTGAAACCTTCACCACCTTCATCTTCTGTGCTGGCCAGATGTGTCCAGGGGCCTTCAGCCCTGAACTCCAATTCCATCAGACCTGGGTGGCTGTGGAACCCTTCGCCTGCAGTTTAATTGGATTCTTTTGGGCAGCCAGTTTGCACATCTTTTTATGTTGCTTAGTTTGGCTAGTTCTGATCCCTTGCATTGCATATCTTCCAGCTGTTCGTTAGGTCTCTGAAATACTAGTAAACTGGAAAATTTCAGCATTGGAAGCTTCACCTTTTGTTCTTAGGTTACCCTGGTGAGGATTCAAGCCGGCCTCTGAATTTCTGAGTTTGAGCCTGTGGGATGCCTGGGAGATGTGAGAAGAGCTTTGGGGTGATTGTGTGCAAAGAATGTGCCAGGGGTGAGCTCATGAGTGCTGAGTGTTAGGAAACATCTGGGTATCAGGCACGCTCAGCAGAGATGGAGCTGGCCTTCAGAGATGGTTAAACATATGCCATGGCCCCACGAATTAAACCAAATAGTTTCCTATGAACAGAGGTCATTCAAGGAAATTGGATTTCACAGAGAGAATACTAAAGCAATCATGGAAAAAGTGTAACATACAAGCCAAGTTTTCTCTACAAATACCTTTTCCTCTGACCCAGTTTTCACATGCACTGTCTTATTGGGAGGGTTGTAGGTATTTCTCAAGTTACAATAGGATTAATCTTCCAAAGTTTGTTTGGAGTTGGCTGTTTGGGATCGTGGTTGGGAAAATCGATCTTGGAAAGAATGTCTGGTTCTCAGGCTAGACCATAAAACTCTTTGGCTCACTGCTGTCCACTGACGTAAATGATGGAGTTGGCGCCCTAGTGATGCTTTACGACAGGGACTTCAGAGCAGCATCTTTCCATGCATGCCTCTCTCCTCTCTGAGTCACTGCATCCTTTCCCAAGCAGTTGAATTGTCTGTTAATCACTAGGGGCCTCAGCCAGTGCTGAATTAGCATCAGGGCCTTGCCCTCAAGAGAATACAGTCTAGAGGTGGAGACAGAGTCAACGACTCAGAACAGGTGGACCCGAGCGGCCATAGTTGTGGTCTGTGATGGTGCTGTCATTGATTGGACCAGAGCCAGGCATCTAACCTGGGCTGGATCAGTAGGATTCTCTCTCCTGGGAATCAGAATGTCCAGGTAGGGATAGGCAGGCAGGCAGAACCAACCCTGGAAGTGAAAACTGGGGTGGGAGGCACCATCTTCTGTGTGTCCGAGAGAAGCAGAAGATGACATTTAAAGCCCTCGGATTCTCCCCACTTCTCACTACTGCACATCTAAAACTGGGGTCAAATAGGACAAAGGTTTCCTGGCCCTACCTTTTCCTTAACATACTGGTTTCCATATAAAATCTCCATACACGTGTTGTATGTAGCAGTCTATAAAGTGTGTATGTAGTAAGTACACACACATTCAGTGTTCTTCCTGCTTTTGACTTTCAGTGTCTCCCACCTACAGGATACCCAAGCTCTTAGCACAAGCTGTTGACTGGCTCCTGGGAATCTCTCTGGCCTACCTCACTTTCTTTTCTGTCTTTGAACCCTACACGTTAATGTCCATCCATCATTTCAAAAGAAGACACCACGCTCTGGCTTTTCTTGTGACAACTCACATCCTTAGGCCCAGTTCTATGACAGAGATAAACAGGTATTGCGTGAGTCCAGGGTAAGAGAAAGCATGCTGTCAGGGTGAAGTGGGCGTTCATCCAGCCCCCCCCCCCCTCCACCTCAGGCTCGGCTTGTCTGTAATACATTTCCTCTTCTACCCTGCTTTTTATGTGCTGTCCGGGAAAAGGATCCAAGGTCAACTCTCTTGGTTATTTGATTCATTCTGCTGACACACAAGCTGGCGTGCTCTCTGTAATCATGTCTTCTGATGCCAAAACTAGGGGTGAGATGAAAGTGTGGAGGAAATATTTGGAAACATGAGGGAGCTGGAGAGGGGAAGGGAAGGGTGGAAACAAAATGGCCTATCTTTAGCGGGACACACGATTTGTCAGTAATTACTACTGAGACATGATTTATTTAATATACAACTCTCTTTCATCTGATTGCAAAGTTCTATATTTGTTGAAAACTTGGAAAATACATCAAGTGAAGAGGAAAAAAGATGAAGGGAGACGAAATGTAGGTAGCAGGACTCAAATACCTCTGTGCTTTTCCCTTTTAGAAATCACAGATATCCACACAGTGCAAGGATTTACAACAGTCGAATCAGACTGTGTAAAAATTAAATAACACGCCATGGGCACCCCTCCCTTTATTCTGCCTCTTACACCCAGGACCTTATACTTGCTTGGTGAAGGCTCTGCCATTGAACCCTGCCTGGCTCTTCACTTCCCTGATATTTTCTTGCTTTATAATTCGAAACTTACATAGATGCCTACCATTAACTCTATCTGCCCCCTACTCCCTTCCTCCACACCTCCCTGCCCCTCTTCACAATGTCTCTCCTTTCTTGCGTTAGGTGTCTCCGTCATTATATTATATACTGAGTCCCATTATAGCTGCCTATATGCATATGGCTATGGGTTATCCATGGGTACACGGGTGATGGTCTAAAAAAGAGTGAGTCTCCCTTCCTTAGAATCCCATAGCTCCTCAGCTGTGGGTATGGCTCCGGAGTCCCACCCCCATGCTAGGATTTCTAACTGACCTTATTCAGGTCCTGTGCTTCCTTCGTGGTTCTAACCTTCACAGAGGCACAAGATGTAGTTATTAAGTTCCTTACATTGAGGCAGTAGGAATCCAGCTCTTTCTGCTATAAATGATAGACTGCTTCCATTTACCCACTGGTCGTTCAAGGCAGAGTCCCTGAGTTAGTTCACGAGGGGAATGAATCCAGTGTAATGGTCAGAGGGAATGGGATCGTTTCTCTGGTGGTTATTTATTTTTTATTACATGCGAGGTTAGGTTTCTGTCCACACCCTCAGTGACTGGCCTGTTCATAAGCTCTGCTCACTTCTCTACTGGGCTGTTCCTTTAATTTTTTTTAAATAACCCACTGAGTCTAGTATATAATTTTAATAACCCACTGAGTCCAGTTGGTGGTGCCCACATGTGCATGGGCATAGGGCCATCCACTGGAGCCTGGTCCCCCTATCAAAGCTGAATACAAGGACTCTTCCCCCAGTGGGGCCACCTACACCAGCAGTGCCATGCTGGGGTGTAGGCTGAGGTCCCCTCTCTACCTGTGCTAGGACGCTGGCTGGCCTGGTCACATGCAGTCAACTACAGCTGCTGGGAGTTTATGAGAAGTATCTTCAAGTCCCAGTTTGCTGAGTCCAAAACTTTAAAAGATTTTTGATATAAAACAAGATAATCATATTTTTAGTCACATTAAATGATTTTCTATTGAATTGATGATTTTAAAAAGTAATATTTAAAAATTTAAGAGAATATTTGTGAGATCACCCGAGATCTTGGTTTTTTCTATTTTGATCTAGTAGTATGATATACTTTATAATTTTTCTAATAAAAATTATCTACATATTTTGAAATAAACTAAAAGTTTTAGAATCATATCATTAATTTTTGGTGTGTGTGTGTGTCTGTGTGTGTGTGTCTGTGTGTAGTCTAATGGTCGAACTTAAGTATTGCTTCTCAGGTGCCATCCCCTCCCATTCATTTATTGATTGATTGATTGATTGATTGTTTGAGACAGTCTCTTACTGCCCTGGAATTTGCTGAGTAGGCTGGCCAGTGATGAACTCAAGGACTTTGTTCTACTGCATTACACCGGGTCACCCTGACGCATAGCTGTTCCTGCTTTTCTATGTGCGCTCTTCTGACTGAACTCAGGTCCTCAGGCTTGCATGGCAAGCACTTAAAGGACTGACTCTGCCACCGCCCCCACTCCCGCCTCAACTTAGCATTGTTGCTCCCAATTTACCAGATAAGAATGCACATTTTCCTTCTGTACTGTGCTATTTTGCCATTAAAGTCGCCTTCACAAAACAAATTTGGAGGATTTTTACCTCTTCATATGATCTGTATTTCTGAGATAGCTGAAGATTTACTTGATCATGGAAATAAAAGAAATTTCTTGCAAAACCTTGTGGGCTTTTTTCTACAGTCCTTTTATATTCAATTTTTAAAAATTGGCTTATTATGCCTTTAAAACATACTATTTTAGTTGTGTGTATTTGCATGTGTCTGTGTGTGAGTTTGTGCGTGTCTGGTAGTTTGAGTAGGTGTGGTCCCCATAGACTCCTGGGTTTGAATGCTTGGTCCATAGGACGTGGCATTCTTGGAGGTGTGGCCTTGTTGGATTAGGTGAGGTGTGTCGCTGGGGGTGGGCTTTGAGGTTTCAGAGCTCAGAGCTCAGGTTTCAGAGCAAGGCCTAGAGTCTCAGGTTTTTTTCCCCTGCTTCCTATGGATTAAGATGTAGAGCTCTCAAGCTCCTTCTGATCTGTTCGTTGCCATGTTTCCCACTAAGACAATAATAGACTAAACCTCTGAATGGTAAGCCAGCCCCACTTAAAAGCTTGCCTTTGTAAGAGTTGCCCTGGTCATGGTGTCTCTTCACAGCAATTGAAACCCTAGAAGAACGTATGAATGCAGATGCCTGTGGAGGCCAGCGGCACTGCATCTCCTGTAACTGGAGTTACAGGTGGTTGGCAGATACTTGATGTGGGTGTGAGAATTTAACCTGAGTCCTCTGCAAGAGCAGTATGTGCTCCAACCACCTAGCCCTCACTTCTGCCTTCCTGTGCTTTCTTTTAGTCAGTTTAATACTCCATCATCTCTCAGAGCATCATCCACCCCATCAAAGGTTTGAAAGCATTTGGACAGTGTTGTTGTCTGCACAGGAACTTTATCGTAAGAGATTGGAGAGCCCTTTCTCTTCATATGATGCAGTTGTGCACTGACTGTTTTGATGTAAAGATCTGCCAGGGATACTCACGTTTCCAAAGAACGCACATAAAGCCCCGGCTCAGTACCACTTGTGTCTTTGTTCTCTCTAGTTTGCTATTACTAACCAGTCCTTGGTGTCTGCTCTCTGTGGGTTAATCATATATTCTTCCCCAAGTTTGAACTCATCTGTGTTAATGTTTCCCTCAGCCAGCAATGGAGGGCTTCCAGGCTCTCTGATATTTGCAAAGCACACAGGTTTTCTTTGTGATGTTCCCTTGCCACCACTTTCTAGATGCCTGCTAACCACAGCTTCAATTTCCTTGCAGGTCCAATGGTCATTTTTGAGTGTTTTTAAACC